>JANAVB010019256.1:0-49648 GCA_029216955.1 Iris pallida
ACAGCTTTGGCGAGATTAATAAAGTTCGCATTGAGTGGATGGATCATGTGTTACCGTTCTTGACCTAGCCATTTCTGAAGGTAATTTTTATACTTTATATAGGATTTGCAGTCACTATATGATGTATATTTATGCATTAATGAATATAAAGATACTGTTTAGTAGTGAAGTATCATTGTTGCCCTTAATTTTGTGTTCAGGATACTTATTGATATTGATAGTCATGATACTAAGCTACTACTAAGCACTACTAGTATTAGCTCTAATACTCATGTTCAGGATACTTGCTCTGATACTTCACTAAGCTCTAATACATCTACTTCACTAAGCTCTGATACTTCAATATTAAAAATGGCCTTATCACCACAATAAGGGTTTGTGAAGCTAACAATATGTTTTTATTTGGCCACAGGGATTCGTTGAATGATGGTTTGTGAATCTATGGGCTTCAATTTCTAGTATTTTGTGTTTGTGAAGCTACGGGCTTCGGTTAATGGTAGTTTGTTCTATTTTGGCACTTTAGTGAATAAAAATGGTTGGTATCATGTACCGGTGTTCTGCGAACAAGTTTCTTTTGTTGATTATTATACAAAAGTACTGTTGAATATTGTACAAATATATTTGTTTTTGTCAATATGATATATGTGCATTATAAGTTATTTGATGTTGGTGAGAGTTTCTGAAATTTATATTATGCATTTCTGGAATTGATATTATGCGTGGATCCGGTAAAGTAAATGTGAACCTGCAACGTAAATGGAAATTGATAAATATGGTCTCTTGACGGCTGAAAAACGTCAACAAAAATAATCTACATATGTTGATGGTCATTAACCTTCAGCTAGGCCACAGTCAGGAAAAGTATGCACTTATTTTGTCTGTCAAAAAACTGGGTTTAGTTGACGGCTAAAACCCGTCAACTAAAGCCACTTTAGTTGACGGCTAAAACCAGTCAACTAAAGTTACTCCGGCAACCGTCAACTAAAGTGAAGAGTTTTGATGACACTGGCCTAGCTAACGGAAGGGATACCGTCAACTATACACTTTGCTGACGGGAAAAAATCGTCAGCAAAAGTCATTTTTTCTTATAGTGTGCTTAGCAAAGTCCTAAGAGCAAAGTACAGACTTTTTCTTCGATTTCCTCATGGACGGGCACCCCTAATCTCTACTTCGTGCCTTTTCATTGTGGCTCCACCCTCACCTCATATAAATAAGATGATAAACCCAATTTTAGGGTTAGAAAACCCTAAAAGTAGTCGACCATCAGATCTGGCCATACACCAACAACCAACGGTGTAGATTATATCCCATCGCCAATTATAGGCGTCCAAGTATGGTCAAATAAATATTGATACAAATTTGTAAATCTTATTAAATCATATATTTAATATAGATTTCCAAATCATTTCAAATTAAATCTTTTACCATAATGGGATCCAAAATTTTTGCTTACCAAATCCAGATTGGACTCCAATAATCTACCCCTCCAGTCTGATGATAGGGAGTTGACCTCATGGCTCCTCAAGTGGACTCCATAATTGTCGTCCTACGATAAAGTTTTTGCTCCCCCATGCCTCTGATCTCCGATCCCTGAGTTGCTGTGAAACCCGTAACTTTTAGTTAACTAATTATTAATTATTAATTGTTAGCTTAGGAAAATGCATTTTTAGAAAATTATTAAATCTGGAAATTTTATCAAAACATATAATTTTCTAATTAATTAATATTATGTTTTAGTTAGATTAAAAATTATTATTTTTCAAGAATATAATTTTTGGACTTTTGATTGTCTGGCCAGACCCGAGACCCAGACCCAAACCCGTTCCCACTCCCGAAACCCGGTTCAGAATTAATTCCGAAACCAAACTCGATTTCGTATAATTCATAAATTAAATTATTTATATAATATCTATTATATTGGAATCCTTTTTTTTCCATTTATAAAGAACCCATTCTTTAACTCTCTGAACTTTCAGTCATTAATAGGAATAGATTATTTCTATTCATTACTTTTACTCATTCTCTCTCAGGAGAACATTCTCCTTTTATTTCTTCCGTTGAGCCTCGGCCGACTTTGGCTCTTTCGAGCGCTCGGGACTTCTCCCATTTCCCGCCTGAACTGCCGAAACACCTCATCTTCCCTTCCGGTAACCACCGCTCACCTCTACTATATAAACCCCTTCCTTTTTCTCCATTCCCCATCACCATACTTCACCACAAACCCTAACCCCAATTTTTTTGGCGAACCCCGACCACTGTCGACGTTTCCAGGCCGACCCCAGGCCGGATCCGCCGTCCCCTCTGTCGGTGCCACCTTCTCGAGGCTGCGCCCGCTACCCGCCGAGTCCCGCACCCTTCCGGCCGACCCGAGCCCTTGGCCGCCCGCCACTGGCCGGACCTCCCTGTGCACCGCTTCCCGGCAGCTGTCCCAGCGCCTCCTCGCGCTCACTCCGTTCCCGATCCGACCGCCCGATTCGCGTCTGTCTTGCTGTTCCGAGTCTGAGGCTACCCTTCAGATTCCGTCAAGTTTTGGGTAACCTCTATTAATTTCAGTAGTTGTCCCTTGGGTTTGTGTCGAGGATGAAATTGGTCCCAATCCTGCAACGGGAATCTGTTGTGAGGTTTCCGATCCTTCGAAATTTTCGAATTTGCCATTGGCAAGTTTCTGTAGATTTTTAGTTTATTGTTTCTGATTTAGTTTCGGGTTTTCCGATTCCAATTCGGATTTTCCGAGAACTCTTCGGAATAGTTTCTGTGATTCTCGAATTTTTCGAATTGATGGTTTAATATGTGTTGTGGTGTTTTCCGAGTTAGTTTCGGGATTTCTATTTCGTTTCGGGTTTTCCGAATAATTTTTGGAAGAGTTTCTTTGATTTCGGTTAGTTCGGATTTTCTGAATGTTGGTTCTGGTTCTTTATGGTTCTGTGGATTCATCTCGAGTTTTCCGAAATTGTATCGAAAATATTTTCTGTGGACATAATTTATATAATTTGGGTTCCCTGGTTTGGGATAATTTAGGAAATTATAGCACATTTTTCTCCAGTTTTTGGGTGAACCGAAAATAGAGAAAGTGCTGCTGGATTTTCTATAAAATTTAATTATTTTAAAAATGGTGTTTCGGGAAAGATTGTATTTTGGAAATTTTGGGCG
The DNA here is from genome assembly GCA_029216955.1 of Iris pallida. Classification (NCBI taxonomy): domain Eukaryota; kingdom Viridiplantae; phylum Streptophyta; class Magnoliopsida; order Asparagales; family Iridaceae; genus Iris; species Iris pallida. Next base: position 3,151 of record JANAVB010019256.1, read on the forward strand.
ACGACCGTAATTGGTTAATGGGCCCTGGCTAAGTGCAAACGAAATCGGTTTCGTCCGGACGTTGAGGCATTAGCCTATATGAAGATTGGACCAATATCTGAGACTCACTATTAAATTTATTTTAATTATTAGTTTTATTTTGTAATTAAAATTGTAAGATTTTTAGAGACTAACCAAGTTTTCTTCTTATTTAAATTCATGAATATGGTCTGTAAGGGCATAAGCCCAGTATTTCTCTTTATTTTCTGCGGCCCTGTAATAATATAGCGTAACTTTTTATCTTTCTTTTCTGGTTTATTAGTTTAAACACGTAGAATAATAAAATGACTATTTATTTTTGAAATGGAAAATTAATAACATTTTCTCACATTAAATAACTAGTAAAAATTACAAGTTTGCAATTTAACAAATTCACGTTTTCTCATCTAAAAGAAAAACCTTAGTTCATTATATAATATTACAAAACATAAAGTTTTGCTAAATAATCAAAAAGTGCGAGTTTTCCCAATAAACGATAAATTGATTTTTCTTTCGTAATTTTATAAACTAGTAAATTGCATCGATAGATGTGTTTCGGTAGTTCTTATTAATAACATAAAACTGGACTAGGACAAAACTTCTAGAAATTGAAACTAGCACACCTAGAGATGGTATCAATTTTTGGTTCTAAGATAGGATTCTCAAACTGTAGGATTTTCAAGGACGAACTTGAGTTTCTTCCCGGTACCGACATCTCACTCCAGTCATAAACAAGACAAGTACAGTTTGTGGTAGTTTACAATTATTTAGTAATAGTTTTACTTCAAATTTAAACCACGAGGCAACACGGAACTCTCTCTGAGAGCATTGACTGTTTAACTGTTGGGTACTGGGGGAATAGTGTAATGAGTATGACCACATCCAAAATAGTATAATGACTGTGTTAGCTTACCCCTCACACACACGGGGATAAGCCATATCGTATCAATAGGATACAACTGTACAACCCAATCGGTCATATTTATTACCTATTCACATCACACTGTTTTAACTGTTGGAAAACCATTTACTGCAAATTATTTAAAATGCATAATTCTATTATTATTTCAATTGTTAAAATATGAATTGTACTTTGCTCCCTCCTGACTGGAGACTATATTTTTAGGTCATATTGATGATGCAGAGCTTCTGATTAGCAGTTACTATGATCCTGAACTATACCCGTTGTTCTACCAGGGGATGATGATGAGGAGATTGCCAATTAGTTTTATTTTCAGTTTACGTTATTGTAGAAGACAATTATTTTATTTCAGTTGTGGGTTGTATTGAAAACTTTGTGTTTGGACAAGTTTTAATTATCGGAATATTAAAGTTGTGACAATTTGAATTTGTGTTATTGATTACCTGTATGAGTATTACAGCTTATTGCTGCCGTCTCAACAACGGTGCAGGCTGGGCATGATCTGATTCGACCCAAGAAATTGGGACCGGGTCGTGACATGTTTTTAGTGGTGGCCCATGCAGGTCAGATCAACGACTTAGAAAACATCTAGAAATATTTAGAACACTAGAACATAAATTTGTCACAACATAGCACCGTTATATATTATAAATATTTTTGCTTGTTATAGATTGGTAGGCTACCTTGCTTATGTTTATATCCTAAACCTTCCAGAGAATGGCCACTGACAAGACCAATCCTGCTGGCGATGGGGTATCTTCACCCTATCATACCCCACCTCCCCAACCAAGTCCGGATCCTACACCTCGGCAGCTGGCCGACCATCCCCATAATACAACGACGGATCCATCATCTTCCCAGATGGAGATGCAGCCCCCTATGGTATTGTCCACTCCAGCTGCCCCACCGGTGCCCGTGGACCCCACCGACCTCATAGGTCTGCTACGAGGAGTGCTAGAAGCCCAGAGAACTCAAGCTGAAGATCATCGCGAGCAGACGGCGATTATGAGAGAAGGCATGAGAATGCCCATAATGTGGCTATGGCTGCACTGGAGAGAGGAGAAGCAGCTCAACAGGAACCAAGGCCTGCCAAGGTAAACATAAATCTAAGGATTAATTTATGTAACATTAAGGCCATTTAAATTAATGAGGATCATATTGCCAAGGTGGGCGATATTGAGAGTTTCAAGAAGCAGAACCCTCGACCCTTCATGGGAACCGAGGGAATCGTCTATGCCGATGATTGGCTCGATAGCATGGAGCGTCTCCTAAGCGTCGCTCGACTTCCAGAAGACCTCAAGTCTGAAGCAGTGGGACTCCAACCGCAAAGTGTAGCAAGCACCTGGTATCGAATGAACCCCGACTCCAGGATAGGCAGCTTGACTGGGACACCTTCAAGAGGTTGTTCAAGAGGAAGTTCTTCCCAACATCAAGTTGCGGGAGATGGAGAGGCAATTTCAGAACCTGAAGCAAGAAAATATGACTGTTGGAGAGTATGCAGCAGAATTCAGCCAACTCAGCCGTTTTGCCAAGAATTTGGTAGCTGACCCTGATGACCGTACTGAAAGGTTCAGACATGGGCTGAGAGAGGAGATCCACACCCATGTGATCTCAGGCGATGCTAAGACGATGAAAGGATCCTGGAGCAGCTCAAGATATAGAGAAGAGCCAACCTGCTCGCTCAAAGAGGGATTATCCTGGAACTAACAACTTCCAGGGTAATCAGAAGAAGCCCAACCACAACAACAACAACACCGGCCTCCTCACCACTAGTAGCAGAACCAACAGGCGAGGAACAATGATAGAGCACCTCAGAGACAGTCCTTGTCTGTGATTTTTGTAAGAGGCCAGGGCACCAGTCGAACATTTGGAGGAAGAGGCTAGGACATGTCTAGTCTGTGGGTCTGCCACCCACCAAGTGAAGGACTGCCCCTTGTCGATGCACCGGACTGGAGCTATTCAGCAGAAAGGTCCTCTGCCCACTCAGCAACAACAATTTGGGTAGCATCAACAGAAGACTGGGCGAGCTTTTGTCCTAGCAGCAGAGGAACAAGAGCCAGAGCAGGAACCTACAGCTGATGTCATCGCTTTTATTTATGTGCATTCCTATCCTGCCTTAGCTTTATTTGATTCGGGTGCATCACATAGTTTCATATCCATAAAATTTATCTCTGCACACCACATAGATACGGGATTTAGCAAGAAGATATGTAGAGTCATGACCGTGGAGGACCCCTACACTCACTGAGACCTGTAACTGTCCTATCACCATATCAGGTCACCAATTCATAGCACCTTTGCTTGTGATGCCCTTACCCAATTATGATGTAGTCCTAGGGATGGACTGGTTGAGTAAGCAGCATGCGCTAATAGACTGTCACAGAGATGTGTAGTCTTCAGCCCACCTGGAGCCGGAGTTTGAAATCTCTCAAACTCTGGAGGATATGGAGTGTGTTACCTACACCTCTATCACAGAAGAATCGGACCTCCCCATCCTATCATAGAAATTTATGGATGTCTTCCCTGATAGTCTACCCGGGTTACCCCCAGATCGAGACATAGAGTTCACATTGACCTAATCTCCGACTCTTCCCCTCTTTCTAAGGGATGCTACAGAGTCAACCCGAAGGAGGCCAAGGAGATGAAGGATCAGATAATGAACTGAAGGCTTTAGGATTTATCCGAGATGGAGCTTCACCCTGGGGAGCACCTTTCTTGTTTGTTCCCAAGAAGGACGGAACTGTGAGAATGTACATGACTACCGGGCGTGAACAATATCACCATCAAGAACAAGTACCCTCTGCCCCGGATCGATGACCTGTTTGACCAACTCAGTGGATCCAAGGTATTCTCGAAGATAGACCTCAGATCCGAATACCATCAAATCAAGGTCAGGAAGGAGGACATTCCCAAGACGGCGTTCAACACCAAGTATGTGCAGTTTGAATTCTTGGTCATGCCGTTTGGACTGACGAATGCTCCTGCTGTATTCATGAACCTTATGAACAAGGTTTTCCATGAATACCTAGATCAGTTTTTCCTTGTCTTCATCGATGACATCCTGATCACTCGAAGACTGAAGACGATTATGAAGAGCACCTCAGGAAAGTTCTGGGAACTTTGAGGAAAGAGAAGTTATATGGTAAGCTATCCAAGTGTGAATTCTTTCTAGACAAGGTGGATTTTCTTGGCCATGTTGTCACAGGAGAAGGAATTTCGGTGGACCCTAAGAAGATAGCTGCTATTGAGAAGTGGTCTACCCCAAGCTCAGTTGCTGAAATCAGAAGTTTTTTGGGCTTGGCTGGCTACTACCGGAAGTTTGTTAAGGATTTTGCCAAGATTGCTGAACTAATGAAGCTCACTCGGAAGAATGAAGAGTTCATCTGGATGGAAGCTTATCATGCATCGTTTGAGGAACTGAAGAAGAGACTTACAACAGCACCGATACTTACGCTACCCGCAGGTACCGACGGTTTCTCAATCTACAGCGATGCCTCTGGAAAAGGACTGGGTTGCGTTCTTCAACAACATGGGAAAGTGATTGCTTACATCTATACAATTATGGACTCATGAGAAGAATTATCCCACACATTACTTGTAGCTTGCTGCAGTCATCTTTGCATTGAAGCTATGGAAGCATTATCTTTATGGAGAGAGAGTAAAATATACAGACCACAAAAGTCTGAAATATGTTTTCACTCAGAAGAGCTGAATATGAGACAAAGAAGGTGGCTGGAACTGATGAAAGATTTTGACATCGACCTGCAGTACCATCCTGGTAAGGCTAATGTGGTTGCGGATGCACTTAGTCGATACCCAGTGGCGATGTTCTTGACTAAGGAGGCACTTGTTGGAGGACATAGAGAAGCTTGGTCTGGAAATTATACTGCCTGAGGAAAAGATAAGGAACTGGGGCGAGAAGCTATTGTACCTGGAGCTGACTCAACCATGATGCAGTTGCAATTGCGTTCAAGTCTGATGGACAAAGTCAAGGAGACACAATTCTAAGACGAGATGCATTGCAAACTCAGAAATGAAGTGCTGGCAGGAACACTTGAAGGATTTTCTATCGCCAGTGATAGAGCATTGAAGAATGGTACGAGGCTGTGTGTACCATCTGGCGAACTGAGGAAGGAGAGGATGCAAGAAGCACACCAGTCGCAGTATTCCATACATCTTGGAGCTAATAATATGTATCGGGATATGCGTACCATTATTTGGTGGTATGGAATGAAGAAGGATGTATCCAGATTTATGGCTAGATGCTTGATTTGTCAAGAAATGAAGACCAGCAGACAGAGACTCGTAGGACTTCTACAGCCACTGGACATTTGGAGTGGAAGTGGGAGCATATAACAATGGAGTTTGTGTCAAGATTGCCTCGATCCCAAGGAGGGAAGGATTCCATTTGGGTTATTATGGACCGACTGACTAAGTCAGCTCACTTTATCCCCTTCAAGGTTGATTTATCCACTGAGAATTGGCGGCACTTTACATGCGGCACATCTATCGGATTCATAGAGTACCGGTAAGTATTGTATCTGATCGAGATACTAGATTTACCTCATATTTTTGGAAGAGTTTGCATGACAGCTTGGGAACAAAACTGAAGTTCAGTACAGCCTACCATCCCCAAACTGACGGACAATCGGAGAGGACCATCCAGACGCTAGAAGATATGCTGAGATCTTGCGTCTTAGAATTTGGAGGGTCTTGGGAAGACGACTTGCATTTAGTGGAATTCTCCTACAACAACAGTTACCAAGCTAGCATTAGAATGACACCATTTGAACACCACTTACATAGGACGACGTAGGAGAAAGAGTACTGTTGGGGCCTGAAATGGTGACTGATGCAGCAGAGAAGGTGAAGGTGATTAGAGACAAACTCAGGATTGCACAAGACAGGTAGAAGCATTGGGCAGATAGCAGTCATCGACCACTGGAGTTTGAAGAAGGAGATAGTGTCTTTGTGAAGATTTCTCCTACCAGAGGAACTATCTGATTTGGCAGAGCTGGGAAGCTGAGTCCCAGATATATTGGACCATTTGAAGTTTTGAGCCGAATTGGTGAAGTAGCGTATCGGTTAGCTCTACCAGCTAATCTTGAAGGCGTGCATAACGTTTTCCATGTTTCGCAGCTCAGACTGTTACAACTTGTACCCTAGAGTAAGGGCACGAGACGTGGGTACGTCCAGCCTACGCCGCAGTATCGGCGGTAGAACGCTGTCCTAGGTCAACATACATCTAGCAATTTGTATCTAAACAGTTTATACTCCCCGAATGGGGGTGACATAGCATAATAAACTCAATCACAACTAAGGAAGCGATAGCACGATATGAAATAAAACTCAAGAAAACAATAGAAGAAAAGTAGTCTAAGATAATCCCAGCAAATATCCAGAAGTACATGGTCTCAGTTACAGAATGAAAGAATATATACAAGCTCAACAACTCTGAATAGAAAATAAGCCTAGCTAAACATGTCTCAAGACTGCATAAAGTAAGTTAAGCCTAACTAATCTAGTCTAGGCAATCGGGGTGATGTCCTCAGCTAGAGCTGGGTCCTCCTGAGGGTCCAGCTCGCAGGTATCATCTAAGGCTGCCCCATAGAAAGTATCCAGGCAGGCCTCCTCCTCGTCCTCTATAATATTTTTTAACAGGTCCAGTCAGGACAGGAGCGAGTACAGTACATCTCAACAGTTCATAGCAGGTTAGAAGATATAATCATGCAGTAAAGTAAGATACAAGTACTGAAAGAAGTACAGTATGTAAACAAGAGAGAAACTGTAATAAAAATATCTACTATAAATAGAGAACTAACATGTGGCTAGTGAGTCAGAGCACAATATAGACATATAAATGGCATAGGAGATTCTGATAAGACACTATGGAAGAGATTCTGATAAGATACTACTTGGGTATTATTCACATGTCTACTTCTACTCCCCCGTACCCCCAATCAGTACACAAGGATCCAAACAAGTTATGTTATGATTCTATGTAATAGCCCCCGAAGGGTGGTAAGCCCCCGAAGGGTGGTACATAGTAGTCCCAAGAATGGGGATTCTAGGAAATTCTAGGATACCCAGTAAATGGGATAAGAGATTCTAGGAGACTCTGTGATCATAAGGGTATATGTCACAAGTGATCAAAGAACCTGTGAAGCATTGTGATACGTCATGTAAGTGAAACGCACAGAACATGTAGTACCCGATGCTCCCTAAGGATAACATCTCAAGAAAGGATCCGTATCGTACCAATCCGTGTGACCAACGTGACAGTACAAGTAAAGTAATTTAATACAGAAATAATTCTAAGCAGGATATGAAATGATCAGAGAATATACTCGCCTGGTATCTGAGTGTCCAATATGAAAGTACTGTCCGAGAAGTGGTGTCTGGCTCCTAATCAGAACAGCACAAGTCACAACAAGTCCAAAATGGTAAAATGAAGTCCTACTATGCATTCTATATGATTCTAGGTCAATCTAAGCCAAAGTCAACTCTTGGTCAACTCTGGTCAACCCTAGAAGTCAAACTAGGTCAACCAAGTCTAAATTAGGCCAAACTAGTCTATACTAGTCTAAACTAACCTACACTAGCTAGCACAAACCCTTGCAAGGCTAAGCAAGCCTATACTAGCTATATCACAACATAGCTACTAGCTATAACTAGAATACATTCAATAAGTCTAACATCATTCATTATTACACCTATTGATTTAAATACTTTACATATAGTCTATAATATAGTACATTAGAAACATCACATATTCACATATATATTATATATATACCTAGGCTCAATATACTATATATACATTAATGCATATAGCTACACTACATGTAATATCTATTACATGCATACATTACTTACATATATATATAGAGAGAGAGAGAGAGAGGGAGCATGTGAGTGTGTAATGTGTGTGTGAAATGAGTGAGAGTGAGTGTTACTGTGAGACAGTGTTCAGTGAGGAAAAATGAGGGGAAACCAATTCAATACTCCATGGTTCAGCCCCAAATCTCACTCCAAAACAACACTAAAAGCAAAGTGAGACTTCACATCAATCTCAGGTTTTAAAACCACAGAAGGAAACCTCAGATTTCAGAACCTATTCTCAGATTTTGTGCAAAAGTGTGTTAACATATATGTGTATACATGAGTGTCTTAGGTTCAGTTTGCATGTGTGTGGATGGTGTTAATCTCAGGTTTTAGTCTATACTAAATCTCAGATTTCAATAAAATATGGATTTCCAGTTATATCCTAACACCCCCCTACAGTTCAAACATTCCCCATTCAAAACCAATACACAAACTGAGAACTGTGGACTGTCAAGTCCTAAATTTCAGATATTGAAACCTATTCACAGATTAATACAATATAGGAAAACATTCATAGTTCATAAAGAACTTCAAAAATCAGTCTAAATAGTACACCATTTCCAGTTTAAATCATCACTTGAAATCTCAGTTTTAGTATTAATACAATTTCTTTTTTTTTTTGTTTTTCCAACCCTCAAGTCTCCATATATAATTCATTACTCAACAAAAACCACTCAAACTTGACACACATGAAGATCAACTATAGGAGAACAATTCTAGGAACTATAACCAAAAATTTAATAGCATTAAGTGGATTAAAATAGGTGGCAAATTCTATGTTCAAAAACTGGAACAAAAACTGGATACTGAACATAATTTTCAGAAATTGCTAACTTGACAAAACCTGTTGAAAAACATATTAAAATAATAAAAGAAAGGTTGGTAATGGAAACATACAATGTATAGGTGTTATACAGGGTGTTTGTGTCCAAACAAAAGGACACAAACGTGTCCAAACAGCTCAGGACACGAAACAGTGCACACAGGCACTGTTTCAGCGCACCGCGTCGTGCACGTGTGCACGCGTGTCGTGCACACGACACAGTCCATCCTAGGGCTCGTGCATGCCAACCTAGGTAGACCATCTATAGGGCTACCCAATAGGCTAGCTAGCCTGTGTCCAAGTCGTGTCTGTGTCGGATACGAGGGCCGTATCAGAGGGAAAACAAAACTGTGAGCAGTGTCAGGAAATCCCCGTACGACAGAGATTTCTCCCCCGACACGCCACATGGGCACGTAAGACTTGACATGTGGCATGTCAGTCAGTGCCCCATGGCTCGTGTCAAGTTTCACGTGTCCTGGTTGCGTGTCGTGTCCTCCTGAGTCCCCGAACAGCAGGAGATCCAATCCCGAGCGCGCGCGCGCGTATCCACGCATCAGAATCGACACAAGCCGACACAATAATCACCCCAGAAGAATAGAAATGCATAAACAACAATAAAACCTAATTTTCCATTTAAAAACTTAGCACAAAAGAAATCGAAATGCTCTCACTGGTATTTCGACAAACACCTACACACTACCCCTGATACGTGTCCAAATGGACACGGAACCTACGAAACCCGACACGACACCAATGCAGACACTTAGGGGACCCCTAAGGCTTCCTAATCATGAAAAGAAATCAAAGTTTCATGAAGAAATGAGAAAGTTACCTATGGATGAACTTTCTAGAAAAATCCCCTTTGTGAGCTCCTCTCTTGATATCCCAATCCAATCAAAACAACCTCAAACTGAAATAAAACTCAAATAGCAACAAGAACAGTAATATTAGGATCCAATACAACTTGTTTAGGAGAAAAAGGATCTAAAATAGATTTTCTATGGGTTTTTAAACATGGAGGCTCACCTCTTTCTTCTCTTGAAATAATTTCCTAAAGAAGAGGCTAGCCCTAGATTTTAGGAGGGTATTTATAGGGTGGTGATCCCCATAAAAATAAGGTGGCCGACCATATCCTAGGGATTAGGATTTGGTAAATGCTTTGGGCTTTGGGCCAACTTACAAGCTATGTGTTAAATGATTAATCAAGGCTCTAAATCATAAGCCATGACTTATGATTTTCTAATTCCTTTTTTTCTAACTAGGGTCTAATGACCAAACCAATGATTAGGCTAGGTTAGACTAGAGTCACATAACCTAACCAAGTCAATACTAACTAGGGTTAGCTCCTAGGTTGGTCTACAAGGGTCAACACTAGTCAAAGTCAACCTAGTCCAAAAAATTCCAAAAAATCTCAAAAATTCCCATAAATTCAAATAAATTCTAATAAAATTAAATTACCCCAAAAAATGACAAAAATACCCTCACACTAGAAATGTGGTAGTGATAAATCTACCCTCTTTAAAAGAATTTCGTCCTCAAAATTGAAAGGCGAAATACAACTGATGAGAATGATAGAAGACATACAAAACGGTCCAAAAAGATAAGGGTAGCGCTCGCGCATCTCATCCTCCCGCTCCCAGGTAGACTCTCCTGGAGAATGATGCCTCCATACGATGCGTACCAAGGGTATCACCTGGTTCCTCAGAACCTTCTCTCGTCGATCCAGTATCTCCACTGGCTGCTCTGGATAGCTGAGAGAAGGCCCAACCTCTATCTCTGAATGATCGAGCACATAGCTTGGGTCAGCCACGTACCGTCTCAACTGTGATACATGAAATACGTTGTGGACCCCCACTAGTACAGGCGGCAAGTCTAGCCTATAAGCAACGTCACCGACTCTCCCGCTGATAACGAAAGGGCCGATGAAGCGCGGGCTAAGCTTCCCGCATCCACCAAAACGTATCGTACCACGAGTCGAAGATATCCTCAAGAAAACCTGGTCTCCGACCTAATCATAAGCATGGTCTCAATTAATTATGATAAACAAACATGATCAAAATTCACAAACAAACAAACCTAAATCTAATCCTACTCTAATCTGTGCCTCAAACTCCAATGGCCTCCGGTGGCTATCGGCCCAGTGCCGATGTCTGTCCTGCACCACGCGAAGTCTGTCCCTGATGACCTTCACCTTCTCGGCTGCATCAACAACCATCTTTGGCCCCAGTAAAGCTCGCTCACCAACATCATCCCAAGATAAGGGTGTACGGCACCTATGCCCGTACAGAGCCTCGAAAGGTGATATCTCAATGCTAGCTTGGAAACTATTATTGTAAGCAAACTCCACCAAATGAAGATGATCCTCCCAGGAACGTCTAAAGTCCAGGACGCACGTCCGCAGCATATCCTCAAGTGTCTGAATAGTCCGCTCTGACTGTCCGTCCGTCTGGGGGTGGTATGTAGTACTGAACTTGAGCTGAGTGCCCAAGCTGGTCTGCAGACTCCTCTAGAAATAGAAAGTAAAATGGCTATCCCGATCTGAGACGATGCTGACTGGAACCCCGTGAATCCTGACTATCTGCCGCATATACGTCTCCGCTAGCCTCTCTGTAGACGTACCCACCTTGAATGGCAAAAAGTGGGCCGATTTGGTCAACCTGTCAACGATGACCCAAATCACGTCTTTCCTTCCTGGAGTATGCGGTAATCCTGAAACGAAGTCCATCTTGATATGCTCATATTTCTACTCGGGAATGGGCAGCGACTGCAATAATCTACCGGGCCTCTATCTCTCTGCCTTGACCTGCTGACAGACCAAGCACCTAGCCACGAAGCGAGCCACCTCCCGCTTCATCCCTGACCACCAAATATGCTTCCTCAGATCTTGGTACATCTTGTTGGCACCCGGGTGTATAGAGTACTGAGATCTGTGGGCCTCCTGTATAACCTGCTCTCTGAGATCTCCGTTGGGTACAAATAATATGGAACCGTGCCTCAAGGCACCATCCTCTACAAGAGAAAACTCGCCCTTCAGCAATCCTGTTCGAACCTACTCTCGGAGACACCGCAGAGCAACGTCCTCGAACTGTGCCAACATGATCCTCTCCACCAAGTCTGACTGAATTTGCATCCCCCATAACTGCATCTGTACTCCAGGCACGATCACCTCAATCCCAAGGCTCTCCAAGTCTGCAAGCAAGTGCCGATCCATGGTCAAATACATGGCTGTCGAATACCTACTCAAGACATCGGCAACCACGTTGGCCTTCCCTGGGTGATACTGAAGTAAGATGTCAAAATCCTTCATCAACTCTAGCCATCTGCGCTGTCTCATGTTCAACTCCTTCTGAGTGAACACATACTTTAAGCTCTTGTGATCTGTGAAGATCTCCACCCTTTCACCATACAGATAATGCTTCCATAGCTTCAGATCAAATATCACTACTGCCAGCTCCAGGTCGTGGGTAGGGTAGTTCTTTTCATGGGTACGTAATTGCCTGGAAGCATAGGCAATCACCTTCCCATGCTGCTGTAAGATGCAACCCAGCCCCTTCCTTGAAGCATCACTATAAATAGTGAAACCACCTGATCCTGAAGGCAATGTCAGAATCGGAGCTGTCGTAAGCCATTTCTTCAACTCATCAAAAGCTGCCTGACACTCCTCTGACCAAACGAACTCAGCATCCTTCCGGGTCAACCGAGTCAACGGCTCTGCAATCTGGGAGAAATCCTACACAAATCTCCGATAATATCCTGCCAGCCCCAGGAAACTCCTGATCTCTGCAACTGAAGTTGGCGTTGCCCATGCCTCAACTGCTACAATCTTCTTGGGGTCAACTGAGATACCATCTCCAGTCACCACATGCCCCAAGAAGTACACCCGATCCAAGAAGAACTCATACTTGGAGAGCTTTCCGTAAAGCTGCTCCTTCCTGAGAGTCTCCAGCACGATCCTCAAATACTACTCGTGCTCCTCCTCAGTCTTGGAATATACCAAAATGTCGTCAATAAACACCACGACAAACTGATCCAGATACTGGTGGAACACCTTGTTCATAAGGTTCATAAACACTGCTGGTGCATTGGTTAGCCCAAACGGCATAACCAAAAACTCAAACTGCCGGTACCCGCGTCCTGAAAGCGGTCTTGGGAATATCCTCCCTCTTTACCTTCACCTGGTGATATCCCGACCTCAGATTAATCTTGGAAAATACCCGAGCTCCGCTCAACTGGTCAAATAGGTCGTCGATCCGCGACAGTGGGTATTTGTTCTTGATCGTGAGGTTGTTGAGTGCCCTATAGTCAATACACATGCGTACTGTAAAACTCCTAAATTTCTACTATATTTTTTATTTGTACAGATTTAAAATTTTGTATTTGTACGTCGCGTAATTGTATTGTACGTCGTGCGCAAAAATTTATTTTTCGTAATTACCGACGAGTGCGAATATGTGCGAGCGTACATATTTTTTTGAAAAACATTCTTATCTATTTATAGTTTCAAATATATATGTAATAATTTGTTTTAGCTATCATACCAACATTTCAAGTCCGTTATTTTATTATAAAAAGTCTTTTGTGAAAACCGTTATTATTAATAAATAATTTTCGTGCATACACATATTTCATAAATATCTTATTAGTTTATTTTAAATAATAATGTAATTTTCGAAATTAATATTATTAGTATTTTGGAAAACATAATTTGAGTTTATTATGGTAATTTAAATCGTGATTTGAACTTATGCATTTATTTAAATAGTTAAATAATTGAAATTTGAATTATTGATTTGATTTTAAACTAAGAGAATTAAATTAGATTTGGATTTGGATTTGATTTGATTGATTTTAAATTAATACATGAATTATCTACTTTGGGTTTTAAACTACTCCTAATCCTTATCAAATTGGGAATTCCCACATCCTATAAATAGGCAGGTACTCCTCCAATTCATTATTCATCCACCAAATTCCACAAACCAATGGTGCATGCCTCGTGTCCGTGTTCCACCATCAAATTCTTATTCCAATTCCTTTACACATACATATTCCCCGTGTCGGACACCCTCCGACATCCATAAATTCCAAATCCTAACCCTAAACCTAACCCGACGTCATCACCCCGGCCACACACCCTACCAGCACCATGCTTCCATTCCTCGTCCCCCGCTCATGTCTAGCCACCGACGGTAACTCCGCCACCACCATAACACGTCGGCACCTTGTTCCAAAGGCAACACCCCAACCACCTTCATCATCCCACCCCCATCGAAAGCCCCCGCGGCCATGACGACAACAACCGCAGCGACCCACGCCTGCTCCCTGTCCACCTTGTCCGACTCCTAGGACAACCACGACCCCACCTTCACCAGCTCCTCCCCGTTAGACTCTACCACGCTGCCATCACCTACGCCATCCGATGGACATACCACCACCAAATCAGAACCACCACCATCAGCCAACCAACCGATCCGTCGACATCACCGGCCACCCCCGCCGTAACTGGCAATCCCAGACCCAAACCCAAAATAAAATAAATAAAATAGAATAATAAAAACCCTAACCCTAGACTCACCGCTGGAACAGCCCATCGCCGGCGTGCTCCTTCCGTCGCTCGCAGCGTCCGCCATGTCCGACGAGCACCATCCACCCAACCTGAGCCCTTCTTCCCTCCGACTTCGTACCGCCGCGCCACCCTCCGTCGGATCCGCCCGCTGCCCAGTGTGCGCCGTCTCCCTCCACCGGAGGACAGCCGCGCCGGCCGTGCGTACAAACCCTCTCCGTCGTGCCGCGCCAGCCATGGCCGCGCACGCACAGCTAGCCGCCCCTCTTTCCTACTCCGTCCAGCCCTAAACCCGCCGACCCACCGCAGCTCCACACTTCCTCTCTCCCTCTGCCTCGCCTTAGCCGCGCCCCCGACGACCCTGATCTCGCCATGCTCCTCCTCTTCCACCGCTCCCGTGCGCCGTCCCTCCGGCGCAGCGCCCCGCCATCCACCGCGGATCCGCCGCTCACCGCCCCTCTCTCGAGCCTTCACTCGCTCTTCTCCCTCTCATTAGTCTCTCTCTCCTTCTTCCTCCCTCTCTGTCCTCTTTGTGTTTTTTTTTTGTTTTTTTCCTTCATTCACTGACCCTCCTTTTGGAGGAGTAACTCTCGGAAAAGGAGACAGCAGCATGGGTTGCTGTACTGTACCATTTTCCTTTATTATTCGTTTCTTCTTTTTTATTATTATTCTGTTTTGTTGATTGTTTTTTTTGGTGTTTGGTTTATTATTTATTTTCTTCTTTATTATTATTATTATATTATTATAATTTTCATTATAATTATCGTTATTATCATTAGTATTATTATTATTATCAGTTTTAATAAGTATTAATATTACTGTTAGATATTGTTAGAATACTGCATTATTAAATTAATTTATATATCTATTACTTTTAGTACGATATATTCAGAAAATACAAGATAGTAGTAATACTAGTATTTTAATGTTATCATGTTCATAGTATTATATTATTACTATTTTAGAAATTTTCTAAAAAAATAAATATTTTGACCCATAAATTTAGTTTCAAAAATTATAAAATAAATTACTAGTATATCTCAAATATTTTAATTAATATAGTTTCTATCTCAACCCGTATTTCTACAAACTTAGAGTTTTGGCCAAATAAAACGATTTTCTTGAGTTTAAATATTTTTGCTATAATTATTTTGACTCGTAAAAAAAAACTAGTTTTCTAGTATTATAAATAGTTTTCAAATATCTTATTATTGATCCATTATTCTTTGATTTCTCTCATGTCTCTAACCGATCCTCTTATTCCCTTTTCTGTCACCCAAATTCGTACCACCTTATGTCCACCTTAACTAAATTGACCCCTCTGAACCCAATGGAACTGTCCGTGCCATCAGCAGAGGTCCCCTTGTGTGGTAGTTACACCAAAGTCACAGTTCGTGCCACATTGATCATCGCAGCACACCAGGAGTACTACCAGGCAAGACACCTTGCCATTTGCTGTTTATTATTTTAGCTCATATTTCATGCATTATTTATTTTCTTTATGCAAAATAAACTGTGATACATGGCTTAACTGTTAGAACTTTCTGTTCATTTATATTTCCTGCTGTGTATTATTTTTCTTACAAATTAAACCTAGATCTAAGGGACCACCTTGTGTGTTGCATTCATGGCCTTGACACGTTGTACCACGAAGTTGTGTGTCGCATATAGAATACGGAAGTACGTGATTGGCTGGCCACTAGTACGTACAAGCCGTACGATTGGAATAACCGCCAATAGAGGTTGCATGCTAGTTTGACTTAGCGGTTATAGAGGTTTTGTGTTGTGGATACAACGCAGTAGGCATTGGGCGGGGAGGACAATTCCTTAGCGTATGGGCTTCGATGCACTTCCCTTGTGACCCGGACTCTCCGCTGGAGATACGGGTTGATGACCCATGATTACTGACAGCCACTGACGATTCTGCGGAACGTCATGCTCTTACTGATGGGGCCTCTGGTGCCCAAGAGGGGACTATGTCGATCCTATTTAGCCAGGGCCCATGTACAGAAAGGATTGTTCTTAACTACATTTCACTTAGAACGGTAGGCTACCTTTATCCGTTAGGTACGAGTACTTTTGGTTTGGGTACTTGTATCTGACCGTGGCTTGAAACAATAACTTGTCGCAGATTAGTTCGTCACATCTTGTCCTTGTTTGGTTGTAGGTGTGACTTACTACTTCGATGAGAAGGTATTGAACCTTGTTGGGTCCGGATACCATATTGGATTCATAGCATGGGAAGATACGTTACCGTGAATTAGTTTACCATCTCCTGTCCTTGTTTGGTTGGGGGGATGGTACGCTCGTTCAGTAGGTGTGTATTGGACCATGTTAAATTCGATTTACTTATTTATTTGAGCAATATTTATTCAGTTTATATGGCATGATATTATATGTCTTGTTACGTCCCTCTGAGGACCTGGTTATCTCCCCAGGTGTGTGCTATTGTCTTTCGCAGGTGCTCTAGTTCTAGCCGTGACTATCTCTATTCTTCGAGGATGATTGCGCTTGGACTGTCTTCGCTTCGCTCACCACTCATTTCATTTTTTATGTACTTTTTCTTATTTTGTTGGTAGTAGATTTGTCTCCGCCCAATATTGTATCAAGACAAATTCATTCTCATTATGATCTTTTAATCATTTATTCTGTGCGGATGAGATTAGTTGTGGTTCTACTACATTTTACAGCTTATGTATTTATACGAGGCTTCCATATATTGGAGTATACTTCGTATGAATACAGCTGGCATGTCTACGTTCCTAGTCCTACGTATTTTGGGACTGGGCGTTACATGTTTTTGTGGTGGCCCATGCAGGTCAAGATAAATTGTTTGGTTACTTTACCATACCAAGCAAGCCTGCGTATAGGATTAGAAGTCTAGGATCTCATCCACATACTTGACTTCTTTCCTCGATTCCATATTCGAATTACCGTTCGACTCATCAATTGCATCTTGCTTGATTCCTCCTATCATTATTCTTATCTTCCCTTCGTGCTTGCTAGAGATTGACCCTACTTGTTAGATGTCCCAAACACCCTTAGTTTAATTCTTTTAAGTTGGGTAGAATGCCTTATGACCTAGCAAACCCTTTGTCCTTGTGACCTATATTAGTAAGTTTACTTAGATTCTAGAATCTAGAAGACCCTAACCCATCTAGACACCCAAAGACTTGGACGAGAAAACTATAGGATGACTGTATGAAGACCATCACATGATATGACTTATATCCTTTAGAAGTTCGAACCAATTTATACTTTCTTTCAATCTTAGTCTCCCGTGCATATGTTTGTACCACCATGACTAATGTTGCTACTATAATCTAGTTTTGCAAACTCATCCATTTATCGAGTTTGTTCATGACTTATGCTATTGAGCGGCCGTTCACTAACATATTGTCTAATCAGAACCGGTGCATAATGGTCTGATCAACCAAGTGCACTTTTGTTCGCTTTTTTTATTATTGCGTGGATGGAATATAATTAAACTTGGCCTTTAGAATTCCATCCACGACTGCCTTGACAATTCTTTTGAAATTATTCGATCGTCTTTGAATCACGTATTCGTATTCGATAACGCCTCCTTCAAACTCTATATTGCTTTCGCCTTCACCTATTTTAGGAGACGAAGGCGTTGTACTAGAACTTCCTCTAAGCCTTCATGTCGGTTATGACCATACCGTATTCTACGATCTAGATCGCGATTTCTTACGACATGATTTTGTGAAAACATTGTCATCGTTGGATCCCCATTGATACCCCCTGTGTCCTCTCACCCCCCTACTAATTCTTAATTTCGAGGACGAAATTCTTTTAAGTTGGGTAGGATGTAAAACCCCTAAATTTCTACTATATTTTTTATTTGTACGAATTTAAAATTTTGTATTTGTACGTCGCGTAATCGTATTGTACGTCGTGCGCGAAAAATTCATTTTTCGTAATTGCTCGACGAGTGCGAATATGTGCGAGCGTACATATTTTTTGAAAAACATTTTTATCTATTTTATAGTTTCAAAATAATATATGTAATAATTTGTTTTAGCTATCATACCAACATTTCAAGTCCGTTATTTTACTGTAAAAGTCTTTTGTGAAAACCGTTATTATTAATAAATAATTTTCGTGCATACACATATTTCATAAATATCTTATTGGTTTGTTTTAAATAATAATGTAATGTTTAAAATTAATATTATTAGTATTTTGGAAAACATAATTTGAGTTTATTATGGCAATTTAAATCGTGATTTGAACTTATGCATTTTTTAAATAGTTAAATAATTAAAATTTGAATTATTGATTTGATTTTAAACTAAGGAATTAAATTAGATTTGGATTTGGATTTGATTTGATTGATTTTAAATTAATACATGAATTATCTACTTTGGGTTTTAAACTACTCCTAATCCTTATCAAATTGGGAATTCCCACATCCTATAAATAGGCAGGTACTCCACCAATTCATTATTCATCCACCAAATTCCACAAACCAATGGTGCGTGCCTCGTGTCCGTGTTCCACCATCAAATTCTTATTCCAATTCCTTTACACATACATATATTCCCCGTGTCGGACACCCTCCGACATCCATAAATTCCAAATCCTAACCCTACGTCATCTCCCCGGCCGCCACCCTACCAGCACCATGCTGCCATTCCTCGTCCCCCGCTCATGTCTAGCCACCGACGGTGACTCCGCCACCACCACAACACGTCGGCACCTTGTTCCAATGCAACACCCCGACCACCTTCATCATTCCACCACCATCCAAAGCCCCGCCCATGACGACAACAACCGCAGCGACCCACGCCTGCTCCCTGTCCACCTTGTCCGACTCCTAGGACAACCACGACCTCACCTTCACCAGCTCCTCTCCGTTAGACTCTACCACGCTAACCATCACCTACGCCACCCGATGGACACACCACCACCAAATCAGAACACCACATCGGCCAACCACCGACCCCGACATCACCGGCCACCTCCGCTGTAACTGGCAATCCCAGACCCAAACCAAAATAAAATAAAATAAAATAGAATAATAAAACCCTAACCCCAGACTCACCTCTGGAACAGCCCGTCGCCGGCGTGCTCCTTCCGCCGCTCGCAGCGTCCGCCATGTCCGCGAGCACCCATCCACCCGACCTGAGCCCTTAGTCCCTCCGACTTTGCCGCCGCGCCCCCTCCGTCGGATCCGCCCGCTGCCCAGTGTGCGCCGTCTCCCTCCATCGGACAGCCGCGCCGCCGTGCGTACAAACCCTCTCCGCCGTGCCGCGCCAGCCATGGCCGGCCGCGCACGCACAGCTCGCCGCCCCTATTTCCCTCTCCGTCCAGCCCTAAACCCGCCGACCCACCGCAGCTCCACACTTCCTCTCTCCCTCCGCCTCGCCTTGGCCGCGCCCCCGACGACCCTGATCTCGCCGTGCTCCTCCTCTTCCCACCGCTCCCGTGCGCCCGCCCCTCCGGCGCAGCGCCCCGCCATCCACCACGGATCCGCCGCTCACCGCCCCTCTCTCGAGCCTTCACTCGCTCCTCTTCCCTCTCATTAGTCTCTCTCTCCTTCTTCCTCCCTCTCTGTCCTCTTTGTGTTTTCTTTTTGTTTCCTTCATTCACTGACCCTCCTTTTGGAGGAGTGACTCTCAAAAGGAGACAGCAGCTTGGATTGCTGCACTGTACCATTTTCCTATATTATTCGTTTCTTCTTTTTTATTATTATTCTGTTTTGTTGATTGTTTTTTTGGTGTTTGTTATTATTATTTATTTTCTTCTTTTATTATTATTATAGTATATTATTAATTTTCATTATAATTTTCATTATTATCATTAGTATTATTATTATTTATAGTTTTAAGTATTAATATTACTGTTAGATATTATTAGAATACTGCATTATTAAATTAATTTATATATCTATTATTTTTAGTGTGATTATTCTGAAAATACAAGATAGTAGTAATACTAGTATTTTAATGTTATCATGTTCATAGTATTATATTATTATTATTTTAGAAATTTTCTAAAAAAATAAATATTTTGACCCATAAATTTAGTTTCAAAAATTATAAAATAAATTACTAGTATATCTCAAATATTTTAATTAATATAGTTTCTATCTCAACCCGTATTTCTACAAACTTAGAGTTTGGCCAAAATAAAACGATTTTCTTGAGTTTAAATATTTTTGCTATAATTATTTTGACTCGTAAAAAAAACTAGTTTTCTAGTATTATAAATAGTTTTCAAATATCTTATTATTGATCCATTATTCTTTGATTTCTCTCCTGTCTCTAACCGATCCTCTTATTCCCTTTTCTGTCACCCAAATTCGTACCACCTTATGTCCACCTTAACTAAATTGACCCCTCTGAACCCAATGGAACTATCCGTGCCATCAGCAGAGGTCCCCTTGTGTGTAGTTACACCAAGTCACAGTTCGTGCCACATTGATCATCGCAGCACACCAGGAGTACTACCAGGCAAGATACCTTGCCATTTGCTGTTTATTTATTTTAGCTCATATTTCATGCATTATTTATTTCTTTATGAAAAATAAACTGTGATACATGGCATAACTGTTAGAACCTTCTGTTCATTTATATTCCTACTGTGTATTATTTTTCTTACAAATTAAACCTAGATCTAAGGGACCACCTTGTGTGTTGCATTCATGGCCTTGACACGTTGTACCACGAAGTTGTGTGTCGCATGTAGAATACGGAAGTGCGTGATTGGCTGGCCACTAGTACGTACAAGCCGTACGATTGGAATAACTGCCAATAGAGGTTGTATGCTAGTTTGACTTAGCGGTTATAGAGGTTTTGTGTTGTGGAAACAACGCAGTAGGCATTGGGCGGGGAGGACAATTCCTTAGCGTATGGGCTTCGATGTACTTCCCTTGTGACCCGGACTCTCCGCTGGAGATACGGGGTTGATGACCCATGATTACTGACAGCCACTGACGATTCTGCGGAACGTCATGCTCTTACTGATGGGGCCTCTGGTGCCCAAGAGGGGACTATGCCGATCCTATTTAGCCAGGGCCCATGTACAGAAAGGATTGTTCTTAACTACATTTCACTTAGAACGGTAGGCTACCTTTATCCGTTAGGTACGAGTACTTTTGGTTTGGGTACTTGTATCTGACCGTGGCTTGAAACAATAACTTGTCGCGGATTAGTTCGTCACATCTTGTCCTTGTTTGGTTGTAGGTGTGACTTACTACTTCGATGAGAAGGTATTGAACCTTGTTGGGGTCCGGATACCATATTGGATTCATAGCATGGGAAGATACGTTACCGTGAATTAGTTTACCATCTCCTGTCCTTGTTTGGTTGGGGGGATGGTACGCTCGTTCAGTAGGTGTGTATTGGACCATGTTAAAATTTGATTTACTTATTTATTTGAGCAATATTTATTCAGTTTATATGGCATGATATTATTGTCTTGTTACGTCCCTCTGAGGACCTGGTTATCTCTCCAGGTGTGTGCTATTGTCTTTCGCAGGTGCTCTAGTTCTAGCCGTGACTATCTCTATTCTTCGAGGATGATTGCGCTTGGATTGTCTTCGCTTCGCTCACCACTCATTTCATTTCTATGTACTTTTTCTTATTTTGTTGGTAGTAGATTTGTCTCCGTCCAACATATTGTATCAAGACAAATTCATTCTCATTATATGATCTTTTAATCATTTATTCTGTGCGGATGAGATTAGTTGTGGTTCTACTGCATTTTACAGCTTATGTATTTATACGAGGCTTCCATATATTGGAGTATACTTCGTATGAATACAGCTGGCATGTCTACGTTCCTAGTCCTACGTATTTTGGGACTGGGGCGTTACATGTTTTTGTGGTGGCCCATGCAGGTCAAGATAAATTGTTTGGTTACTTTACCATACCAAGCAAGCCTGCGTATAGGATTAGAAGTCTAGGATCTCATCCACATACTTGACTTCTTTCCTCGATCCCATATTCGAATTACCGTTCGACTCATCAATTGCATCTTGCTTGATTCCTCCTATCATTATTCTTATCTTCCCTTCGTGCTTGCTAGAGATTGACCCTACTTGTTAGATGTCCCAAACACCCTTCGTTTAATTCTTTTAAGTTGGGTAGAATGCCTTATGACCTAGCAAACCCTTTGTCCTTGTGACCTATATTAGTAAGTTTACTTAGATTCTAGAATCTAGAAGAACCTAACCCATCTAGACACCCAAAGACTTGGACGAGAAGACTATAGGATGACTGTATGAAGACCATCACATGATATGACTTATATCCTTTAGAAGTTCGAACCAATTTATACTTTCTTTCAATCTTAGTCTCCCGTGCATATGTTTGTACCACCATGACTAATGTTGCTACTATAATCTAGTTTTACAAACTCATCCATTTATCGAGTTTGTCATGACTTATGCTATTGAGCGGCCGTTCACTAACATATTGTCTAATCAGAACCGGTGCATAATGGTCTGATCAACCAAGTGCACTTTTGTTCGCTTTTTTTATTATTCTGCGTGGATGGAATATAATTAAACTTGGCCTTTAGAATCCCATCCACGACTGCCTTGACAATTCTTTTGAAATTATTCGATCGTCTTTGAATCACGTATTCGTATTCGATAACGCCTCCTTCAAACTCTATATTGCTTTCGCCTTCACCGATTTTAGGAGGACGAAGGCGTTGTACTAGAACTTCCTCTAAGCCTTCATATCGGTTATGACCATACCGTATTCTACGATCTAGATCGCGATTTCTTATGACATGATTTTGTGAAAACATTGTCATCGTTGGATCCCCATTGATACCCCTTGTGTCCTCTCACCCCTACTAATTCTTAATTTCGAGGACAAATTCTTTTAAGTTGGGTAGGATGTAAAACCCCTAAATTTCTACTATATTTTTTTATTTGTACGGATTTAAAATTTTGTATTTACGTCGCGTAATCGTATTGTACGTCGTGTGCGAAAAATTTATTTTTCGTAATTGCTCGACGAGTGCGAATATGTGCGAGCGTACATATTTTTTGAAAAATATTTTATCTATTTTATAGTTTCAAAATAATATATGTAATAATTTGTTTTAGCTATCATACCAACATTTCAAGTCCGTTATTTATTGTAAAAAGTCTTTTGTGAAAACCGTTATTATTAATAAATAATTTTCGTGCATACACATATTTCATAAATACTTTTAGTTTATTTTAAATAATAATGTAATTTTCAAAATTAATATTATTAGTATTTTGGAAAACATAATTTGAGTTTATTATGGCAATTTAAATCGTGATTTGAACTTATGCATTTATTTAAATAGTTAAATAATTGAAATTTGAATTATTGATTTGATTTTAAACTAAGGAAATTAAATTAGATTTGGATTTGGATTTGATTTGATTGATTTTAAATTAATACATGAATTATCTACTTTGGGTTTTAAACTACTCCTAATCCTTATCAAATTGGGAATTCCCACATCCTATAAATAGGCAGGTACTCCTCCAATTCATTATTCATCCACCAAATTCCACAAACCAATGGTGCGTGCCTCGTGTCCGTGTTCCACCATCAAATTCTTATTCCAATTCCTTTACACATTCATATATTCCTCGTGTCGGACACCCTCCGACATCCATAAATTCTAAATCCTAACCCTAAACCTAACCCTACGTCATCTCCCCCGGCCGCACACCCTACCAGCACCATGCTGCCATTCCTCGTCCCCCGCTCATGTCTAGCCACCGACGGTAACTCCGCCACCACCACAACACGTCGGCACCTTGTTCCAAATGCAACATCCCCCCACCTTCATCATCCTACCACCATCCAAAGCCCCCGCGGCCATGACGACAACAACCGCAGCGACCCACGCCTGCTCCCTGTCTACCTTGTCCGTCTCCTAGGACAACCACGACCTCACCTTCACCAGCTCCTCTCCGTTAGACTCTACCACGCTACCATCACCTACGCCACCCGATGGACACACCACCACCAAATCAGAACCACCACCATCGGCCAACCAACCGACCCGGCATCACCGGCCACCCCGCGTAACTGGCAATCCCAGACCCAAACCCAAAATAAAATAAAATAAAATAGAATAATAAAAACCCTAACCCCAGACTCACCTCTAGAACAGCCCGTCGCCGGCGTGCTCCTTCCGCCGCTCGCAGCGTCCGCCATGTCCGGCGAGCACCCATCCACCCGACCTGAGCCCTTCGTCCCTCCGACTTTGCACCGCCGCGCCACCCTCCGTCGGATCCGCCCGCTGCCCAGTGTGCGCCGTCTCCCTCCATCGGAGGACATCCGCGCCGGCCGTGCGTACAAACCCTCTCCACCGTGCCGCGCCAGCCATGGCCGGCCGCGCACGCACAGCTCGTCGCCCCTCTTTCCCTCTCCGTCCAGCCCTAAACCCGCCGACCCACCGCAGCTCCACACTTCCTCTCTCCCTCCGCCTCGCCTTGGCCGCGCCCCCGACGACCTGATCTCGCCGTGCTCCTCCTCTTCCACCACTCTCGTGCGCCGCCCCTCCGGCGCAGCGCCCCGCCATCCACCGCGGATCCGTCGCTCACCGCCCCTCTCTCGAGCCTTCACTCGCTCCTCTTCCCTCTCATTAGTCTCTCTCTCCTCTTCCTCCCTCTCTGTCCTCTTGTGTTTTTTTTTGTTTCCTTCATTCACTGACCCTCCTTTTGGAGGAGTGACTCTCAGAAAAGGAGACAGCTTGGGTTGCTGCTCTGTACCATTTTCCTTTATTATTTCGTTTCTTCTTTTTTATTATTCTTGTTTGTTGATTATTTTTTGGTGTCTGGTTATTATTATTTATTTTCTTCTTTTATTATTTTATTATATTATTATTATAATTTTCATTATAATTATCATTATTATTATTAGTATTATTATTATTTCAGTTTTAATAAGTATTAATATTACTGTTAGATATTATTAGAATGCTGCATTATTAAATTAATTTATATCTCTATTATTTTAGTGTGATATATCTGAAAATACAAGATAGTAGTAATACTAGTATTTTAATGTTATCATGTTCATAGTATTATATTATTATTATTTTAGAAATTTTCTAAAAAAATAAATATTTTGACCCATAAATTTAGTTTCAAAAATTATAAAATAAATTACTAGTATATCTCAAATATTTTAATTATAGTTTCTATCTCAAACCGTATTTCTACAAACTTAGAGTTTGGCCAAAATAAAACGATTTTCTTGAGTTTAAATATTTTTGCTATAATTATTTTGACTCGTAAAAAAAAACTAGTTTTCTAGTATTATAAATAGTTTTCAATATCTTATTATTGATCCATTATTCTTTGATTTCTCTCCTGTCTGTAACCGATCCTCTTATTCCCTTTTCTGTCACCCAAATTCGTACCACCTTATGTCCACCTTAACTAAATTGACCCCTCTGGACCCAATGGAACTGTCCGTGCCATCAGCAGCGGTCCCCTTGTGTAGTATTTACACCAAAGTCGCAGTTCGTGCCACATTGATCATCACAGCACACCAGGAGTACTACTAGGCAAGACACCTTACCATTTGTTGTTTATTTTTTAGCTCATATTTCATGTATTATTTATTTTCTTATGCAAAATAAACTGTGATATATGGCATAACTGTTAGAACTTACTGTTCATTTATATTTCCTGCTGTGTATTATTTTTCTTACAAATTAAACCTAGATCTAAGGGACCACCTTGTGTGTTGCATTCATGGCCTTGACACGTTGTACACAAAGTTGTGTGTCGCATGTAGAACACGAAAGTGCGTGATTGGCTGGACACCAGTACGTACAAGCCATGCGATAGGAATAACCGCCAATAGAGGTTGCATGCTAGTTTGACTTAGCGGTTATAGAGGTTTTATGTTGTGGATACAACGCAGTAGAAATTGGGTGGGGAGGACAATTCCTTAGCGTATGGGCTTCGATGCACTTCCCTTGTGACCCGGACTCTCCGCTGGAGATACGGGGTTGATGACCCATGATTACTGACGGCCATCGACGATTCTGCGGAACGTCATGCTCTTACTGATGGGGCCTCTGGTGCCCAAGAGGGGACTATGCCGATCCTATTTAGCCAGGGCCCATGTACAGAAAGGATTGTTCTTAACTACATTTCACTTAGAACGGTAGGCTACCTTTATCCGTTAGGTACGAGTACTTTTGGTTTGGGTACTTGTATCTGGCCGTGGCTTGGAACAATAACTTGTCGCGGATTAGTTCGTCACATCTTGTCCTTATTTGGTTGTAGGTGTGACTTACTACTTCGATAAGAAGATATTGATCCTTGTTGGGGTCCGGATACCATATTGGATTCATAGCATGGGAAGATATGTTACCGTGAATTAGTTTACCATCTCCTGTCCTTATTTGGTTGGGGGGATGGTACGCTCGTTCAGTAGGTACATATTGGACCATGTTATAATTCGATTTACTTATTTATTTGAGCAATATTTATTCAGTTTATATGGCATGATATTATGTGTCTTGTTACGTCCCTCTGAGGACCTGGTTATCTCCCCAGGTGTGTGCTATTGTCTTTCGCAGGTGCTCTAGTTCTAGCCGTGACTATCTCCATTCTTCGAGGATGATTGCTCTTGGATTGTCTTCGCTTCGCTCGCCACTCATTTTATTTTCTATGTACTTTTTCTTATTTTATTGGTAGTGGATTTGTCTCCGCCCAACATATTGTATCAAGACAAATTCATTCTCATTATATGATCTTTTAATCATTTATTTTGTGCGAATGAGATTAGTTATGGTTCTACTGCATTTTACAGCTTATGTATTTATACGAGGCTTCCATATATTGGAGTATACTTCGTATGAATACAGCTGGCATGTCTACGTTCCTAGTCCTACGTATTTTGGGACTGGGGCGTTACACGTACTGACCCATCCTTCTTCGACACGAACAACACTGGTGCACCCCATGGCGACGAACTCGAGCGAATGAAGCCCTTGTCCTGTTGCTCATCCACCTGCTTCTTTAGCTCCACCAGCTCACTGTTGTTAACCCGATAGACATGCTGAGAGATGGGTTCCGTTCCTGGAACCAAGTCTATCGAGAACTCTGTCTCTATCTGGTGGCAATCCCGACAACTCCTCTGGGAAAACATCCATATACTCTGCTATCAAGGGGTGTGGAATCGCCTGCTCCTCGATCGAGACTCCACAGAAGACTCCGCTGCTCTGCTTTGTCTGACGTCTGGAGTACTCGAACTCTGGCTCCCCCGGTGCTCTAAAAAGAACTCTACCCCCTCTGCAATCAATGCTGGCGTGATGCCTGCTCATCCAATCCATGCCTAGTACTATATTGTAGTTCGGCAATGGCATTACGAGCAGGATCACCTCCAACTCACGGCCTCCCAAAACTACTCTTCGACCCTTACAAACATCACTCACGAGGATAATGCCACCCCCGGTCGTGATCTTGTAAGTCCTAGGCAACGATTCAGCTATGATACCGTGTCTAATCGCAAAAGATACTGATATGAAGCTATGCGAAGCACCGAAATCGAATAATACAAAAGCTGGACTGGAGTCGAGTAGAATCGAACCTGCAATCAGCTCTGCTATCACGTCTGCATCTCCAGCTGCCATGGCGAAAGCTCGCCCCTGCTGGCCTCCCCTGGCCTGCTGCTGGTGCTGGACGAACCTATGCTGCTGCATCGGCAGGGCTGGTCCCCTCTGCTGGCCTGCTGGAGCTCTGACTCCTCCTCCCGGGCCTGTTCGTGCTATGCGGCACTCCCTCATCTGGTGGTCTGCTGAACCACACACCAGACACTGGCCCAGCCTCTTCCGGCACTCATTAAATATGTGCCCAGGCTTCTTGCAGTAGGCACAAGTTACACCCTGTCTCTGACCCTGCTGGTGCTGTCTCGACTGCTGCTGCTGAACTGGCCTCTGCTGGATCGGCTGCGGCTGAAACTGCCTCAGCTGCTGGTGCTGAACGTGGGGCCTCTTGGCCTGGCCTTCGCTGCTGTGTTGCCCCCAACTGGGTCTCTCCCCCTCTTGAGCCTAAGCTTAAGATCATCCTCCGCCAACAATGCTCCCGTCAAGATCTCCTCGAATGTGGCATCCCGGTTGCCCTTGGTCAAGGACTTGACCTCCTTGACTAGACCCTTCCGGAACCTCTGGGCCTTCGCCGTCTCGCTCAAGCCCACTACAAATATGCCGAGGCGGCCAAACTCCCCGGCGTACTCCTCCACTGAAAGGCTCCCCTGGACTAGGCTCTCAACTGCGACTCCAAGGCTCTGAGTGCTGAATCTGGGAAGAACTTCTTCTTGAAGAAGCCCTTGAACTGCTCCCAAGTCTGCCCAGGTACCCCCACCCTGGGGTCTGACTGATACCAGGTGCGAGCGAGATCTCGCATCCGGCTAGCTGCGGCCTCGATCTAAAAATCTGTTGGTATCCTGGCCAAGCGGAAGATCCCTCTATATGCTCGATCCACTCATCGGCATATAGGATCCCCTCTGTCCCCAGAAAGTCTCTGGGGCTCATCTTCTGAAACTGCTCGATCCCCGGTGTCCTCGGCTGCTGAACCACCGGTCGAGCTGTAACCATCGTAAGGGCCAGCTCCATGCCCCTGTCATGTCGAGCCTGTTATCGGTCCATGAACTGCTGGAAGTACGTGAACATCTGCGCTGCGTCCATGTATCCTGGAGGCGGTGGCTGCTGGAAGGGATCCTCTGAAATGATCGGGTCCTGCCTCCGAGCCGGTGGAAGCATACCCCCTGCTGCTACTGCCGAGGTCTCAATACGAGCAGAGGTGGCAGGAGCTGCAGTCCCCTGGCCTCGCTGTACTGGCTGAGAGGTAGCAGTCCCCTCTATAGCATCCTCATGAATGGCACGCTGCGATCTAGTTTCTACCATCCTGAAGATAGACAAACAAGAGTATCAATTTCTGAGAAAGAAGCGAAATAACAAAGACGGACAGTAAAAAATTCAAAGGATCAGCTAACAATAAGGATTTAGATGGCAAAAAAGAATTTTTCCTAAAGTGATTGAGTACCTTAAAATTAATGTCCTATATCCTACTGCAGGCTGTAGTGATACTCTAATTCGAATACCACTACACTTTTAGTCTAGACCTGCATGGGCCACCACTAAAAACGTGTCACGACCCGTACCCTAGAGTAAGGGCACGAGACGTGGGTACGTCCAGCCTACGCCGCAGTGTCGGCGGTAGAACGCTGTCCTAGGTCAACATACATCTAGCAATATGTATCTAAACAGTTTATACTCCCCGAATGGGGGTGACATAGCAGTAATAAACGCAATCATAACTAAGGAAGAGATAGCACGATATGAAATAGAACTCAAGGAAACAATAGAAGAAAAGTAGTCTAAGATAATCCCAGCAAATATCCAGAAGTACATGGTCTCAGATACAGAATGAAAGAATATATACCAGCTCAACAACTCTGAATAGAAAATAAGTCTAGCTAAACATGTCTCAAGACTACATAAAGTAAGATAAGCCTAACTAATCTAGTCTAGGCAATCGGGGTGATGTCCTCAGCTAGAGCTGGGTCCTCCTGAGGGTCCAGCTCGCAGGTATCATCTAAGGCTGCCCGTAGAAAGTGTCCAGGAAGGCCTCCTCCTCGTCCTCTGTAATATTTTCAACAGGTCCAGTCAGGACAGGAGCGAGTACAGTACATCTCAACAGTTCATAGCAGGTTAGAAGATATAATCATGCAGTAAAGTAAGATACAAGTACTGAAAGAAGTGCAGTATGTAAACAGAGAGAGAAAGCTGTAATAGAAATATCTACTATAAATAGAGAACTAACATGTGGCTAGTGAGTCAGAGTACAATATAGACATATAGATGGCATAGGAGATTCTGATAAGACACTATGGAAGAGATTCTGATAAGATACTACTTGGGTATTATTCACATGTCTACTTCTACTCCCCCGTACCCCCAATCAGTACACAAGGATCCAAACAGGTTATGTTATGATTCTATGTAATAGCCCCCGAAGGGTGGTAAGCCCCCGAAGGATGGTACATAGTAGTCCCAAGAATGGGGATTCTAAAAGATTCTAGGATACCCAGTAAATGGGATAAGAGATTCTAGGAGACTCTGTGATCATAAGGGTATATGTCACAAGTGATCAAAGAACCTGCGAAGCATTGTGATACGTCATGTAACTGAAACGCACAGAACATGTAGTACCCGATGCTCCCTAAGGATAATATCTCAAGAAGGGATCCGTATAGTACCAATTCGTGTGACCAACGTGACAGTACAAGTAAAGTAATTTAATGCAGTAAATAATTCTAAGCAAGATATAAAATGATCAGAGAATGTACTCGCCTGGTATCTGAGTGTCCAATATGAAAGTATTGTCCGAGGAGTGGTGTCTGGCTCCTAATCAGAACAGCACAAGTCACAACAAGTCCAAAATGGTAAGATGAAGTCCTACTATGCATTCTACATGATTCTAGGTCAATCTAGGCCAAAGTCAACTCTTGGTCAACTCTAGTCAACCCTAGAAGTCAAACTAGGTCAACCAAGTCTAAATTAGGCCAAACTAGTCTATACTAGTCTAAACTAACCTACACTAGCTAGCACAAACCCTTACAAGGCTATGCAAGACTATACTAGCTATATCACAACATAGCTACTAGCTATAACTAGAATACATTCAACAAGTCTAACATCATTCATCATTACACCTATTGATTTAAATACTTTACATATAGTCTATAATACAGTACATTAGGAACATCACATATTCACATATATATATATATATACCTAGGCTCAATATATACATTAATACATATAGCTACACTACATATAATATCTATTACATGCATACATTACTTACATATATATATATAGAGAGAGAGAGAGAGCATGTGTGTGTGTGTGTGATGTGTGTGTGAAATGAGTGAGAGTGAGTGTTACTGTGAGAAAGTGTTCAGTGAGGAAAAAGGAGAGGAAACCAATTCAATACTCCATGGTTCAGTCCCAAATCTCACTCCAAAACAACACTCAAAGCAAAGTGAGACTTCACATCAATCTCAGGTTTTAAAACCACAGAAGGAAACCTCAGATTTCAGAACCTATTCTCAGATTTTGTGCAAAAAGTGTTTAACATATATGTGTATACATGAGTGTCTTAGGTTCAGTTTGCATGTGTGTGGATGGTGTTAATCTCAAGTTTTAGTCTATACTAAATCTCAGATTTCAATAAAACATGGATTTCCAGTTATATCCTAAACAGTCCAACACCCTACAGTTCAAACATTCCCCATTCAAAACCAATACACAAATTGAGAACTGTGGACTGTCAAGTCCTAAATTTTAGATATTGAAACCTATTCATAGATTAATAAAATATAGGAAAACATTCATAGTTCATAAAGAACTTCAAAAATCAGTCTAAACAGTACACCATTTCCAGTTTAAATCACTACTTGAAATCTCAGTTTTAGTATTAATACAATTTCAGTTTTTTTTCCAACCCTCAAGTCTCCATATATAATTCATTACTCAACAAAAACCACTCAAACTTGACACACGTGAAGATCAACTATAGGAGAACAATTCTAGGAACTATAACCAAACATTTAACAGCATTAAGTGGATTAAAATAGGTGGCAAATTCCATGTTCAAAAACTGGAACAAAAATTGGATACTGAACATAATTTTCAAAAATTGCTAACTTGACAAAACCCATTGAAAAACATATTAAAATAATAAATGAAAGGTTGGTAATGGAAACATACAATGTATAGGTGTTATACAGGGTATTTGTGTCCAAACAAAAGGACACAAACGTGTCCAAACAGCTCAGGACACGAAACAGTGCACACAGGTACTGTTTCAGCGCACTGCGTCGTGCACGTGTGCACGCGTGTCGTGCACAGGACACAGTCCATCCTAGGGCACATGCATGCCGACCTAGGTAGACCATCTATAGGGCTACCCAATAGGCTAGCTAGCCCGTGTCCAAGTTGTGTCTGTGTCGGATACGAGGGACGTATCAGAGGAAAAACAAAACTGTGTGCAGTGTCAGGAAATCCCCGTACGACGGAGATTTCTTCCCCGACACGCCACGTGGGCATGTGAGACTTGACACGTGGCGTGTCAGTCAGTGCCCCATGGCTCGTGTCAAGTTTCACGTGTCCTGGTTGCGTGTCGTGTCCTCCTGAGTCCCCGAACAGCAGAGGATCCAATCCCGAACGCGCGCGCGTGTCCACGCATGTCCACGCGTCGGAATCGACACAAGCCGACACAATAATCACCCCAGAAGAATAGAAATGCATAAACAACATAAAACCTAATTTTCCATTTAAAAACTTAGCACAAAAGAAATCGAAATGCTCTCACTGGAATTTCGACAAACACCTACGTACTACCCCTGATACGTGTCCAAATGGACACGAAACCTATGAAACCCGACATGACACCAATGCAGACACTTAGGGGACCCCTAGGGCTTCCTAATCATGAAAAAAAATCAAAGTTTCATGGAGAAATGAGAAATTTACCTATGGATGAACTTTCAAGAAAAATCCCCTTTGTGAGCTCCTCTCTTGATATCCTAATCCAATCAAAACAACCTCAAACTGAAATAAAACTCAAATAGCAGCAAGAACAGTAATATTAGGATCCAGTGCAACTTGTTTGGGAGAAAAAGGATCAAAAATAGATTTTCTATGGGTTTTTAAACATGGAGGCTCATATCTGTCTCTCTTGAAATAATTTCCTAAAGAAGAGGCTAGCCCTTGATTTTAGGAGGGTATTTATAGGGTGGTGATCCCCATAAAGATAAGGTGGCTGGCCACATCCTAGGGATTAGGGTTTGGTAAATGCTTTGGGCTTTGGGCCAACTTACAAGCTATGTGTTAAATGATTAATCAAGGCTCTAAATCATAAGCCATGACTTATGATTTTCTAATTCCTTTTTTTCTAACTAGAGTCTAATGACCAAACCAATGATTAGGCTAGGTTAGACTAGAGTCACATAACCTAACCAAGTCCATACTAACTAGGGTTAGCTCCTAGGTTGGTCTACAAGGGTCAACACTAGTCAAAGTCAACCAAGTCCAAACAATTCCAAAATAAATCTCAAAAATTCCCATAAATTCAAATAAATTCTAATAAAATTAAATTACCCCAAAAAATGACAAAAATACCCTTACACTAGAAATGTGGTAGTGACACAGACGCTACATCCCAGATCCGAGTCATATTTTGGACCATTCAGAGCTAGAGATTGGACCAAGCCTCACAGTGCCAGAGAAGTCGATGGCGATTTTGGACAGAGGCGAGAAGAGGACCAGTACTTCGGTGACTCCCATAGTCAGAGTTATATGGAGACACGATTCCCCAGGCGAATCTACCTGGGAGCGAGAAGATGAGATGCGGGAACAGTACCCGTACTTGTTTGAGACCTGAGGTAATTCCTAACCCTATCCTTTAATTTCGAGGACGAAATTTCTAAGGATGGAAGGTTGTGAAACCCATAACTTTTAGTTAACTAATTATTAATTATTAATTGTTAGCTTAGGAAAATGCATTTTTAGAAAATTATTAAATCTGGAAATTTTATCAAAACATGTAATTTTCTAATTAATTAACATTATGTTTTAGTTAGATTAAAAATTATTATTTTTCAAGAATATAATTTTTGGATTTTTGATTGTCTGGCCAGACCCGAGACCCAAACCCAAACCCGTTCCCACTCCCGAAACCCGGTTCGAAATTAATTCCGAAACCAAACTCGGTTTCGTATAATTCATAAATTAAATTATTTATATAATATCTATTATATTGGAATCCTTTTCTTTCCATTTATAAAGAACCCATTCTTTAACTCTCTGAACTTTCAGTCATTAATAGGAATAGATTATTTCTATTCATTACTTTTACTCATTCTCTCTCAGGAGAACATTCTCCTTTTATTTCTTCCGTTGAGCCTCGGCCGACTTTGGCTCTTCCGTGCGCTCGGGACTTCTCCCCTTCCCCGCGTGAACTGCCGAAACCCCTCCTCTTCCCTTCCGGTAACCCCCGCTCACCTCTACTATATAAACCCCTTCATTTTCCTCCATTCCCCATCACCATACTTCACCATAAACCCTAACCCCAATTTTTTCGGCAAACCCCGACCACTGTCGATGTTTCCAGGCCAACCCCAGGCCGGATCCGCCGTCCCCTCTGCCGGCGCCACCTTCTCGAGGCTGCGCCCGCTACCGCCGAGTCCAGCGCACCCTTCCGGCTGACCCGAGCCCTTGGCCGCCCGCCACTGGCCGGACCTCCTTGCGCGCCACTTCCCGGCCGCTGTTCCAGCGCCTCCTCGCGCTCACTCCATTCTTGATCCGACCGCCCGGTCCGCGTCTGTCTTGCTGTTCCGAGTCTGAGGCTACCCTTCAGATTTCGTCAAGTTTTGGGTAACCTCTATTAATCTCAGTAGTTGTCCCTTGGGTTTGTGTCGAGGATGAAATTGGTCCCAATTCCGCAACGGGAATCTGTTGTGAGGTTTCCGATCCTTCGGAATTTCTGAATTTGCCTTTGGCAAGTTTCTGTAGATTTTCAGTTTATTGTTTCTGATTTAATTTCGGGTTTTCCGATTCCAATTCGGATGTTTCGAGAACTCTTCGAAATAGTTTCTGTGATTCTCGAATTTTTCTGAATTGATGGTTTAATATGAGCTGTGGTGTTTTCCGAGTTAGTTTCGGGATTTCTGTTTCGTTTCGGGTTTTTCGAATAATTTTTGGAAGAGTTTCTTTGATTTCGGTTAGTTCGGATTTTCTGAATGTTTGTTCTGGTTCTGTGGATTCATCTCGGGTTTTTCAAAATTATTTTGGAAATATTTTCTGTGGACATAATTTATATAATATTTGGGTTCCCTGGTTTGGGATAATTTGTAGGAAATTATAGCACATTTTTCTCCAGTTTTTGGGTGAACCGAAAATAGAGGAAGTGCTGCTGGATTTTCTATAAAATTTAATTATTTTAAAAATGGTTTTTGGGTAAGATTGTATTTTGGAAATTTTGGGCGACGACCGTAATTGGTTAATGGGTCCTGGCTAAGTACAAACGAAACCGGTTTCGTTCGGACGTTGAGGCATTAGCCTATATGACGATTGGACCAATATCTGAGACTCACTATTAAATTTATTTTAATTATTAGTTTTATTTTGAAATTAAAATTGTAAGATTTTTAGAGACTAACCAAGTTTTCTTCTTATTTAAATTCATGAATATGGTCTGTCAGGGCATAAGCCCAGTATTTCTCTTTATTTTCTGCGGCCCTGTAATAATATAGCGTAACTTTTTATCTTTCTTTTCTGGTTTATTAGTTTAAACACGTAGAATAATAAAATGACTATTTATTTTTGAAATGGAAAATTAATAACATTTTCTCACATTAAATAACTAGTAAAAATTATAAGTTTGCAATTTAACAAATTCACGTTTTCTCATCTAAAAGAAAAACCTTAGTTCATTATATAATATTACAAACATAAAGTTTTGCTAAATAATCGGAAAAGTACGAGTTTTCCCAATAAACGATAAATTGATTTTTCTTTCGTAATTTTATAAACTAGTAAATTGCATCGATAGATGTGTTTCGGTAGTTCTTATTAATAACATAAAACTGGACTAGGACAAAACTTCTAGAAATTGAAACTAGCACACCTAGAGATGGTATCAATTTTTGGTTCTATGACAGGATTCTCAAATTGTAGGATTTTCAAGGACGAACTTGAGTTTCTTCCCGGTACCGACATCTCACTCCAGTCATAAACAAGGCAAGTACAGTTTGTGGTAGTTTACAATTATTTAGTAATAGTTTTACTGCAAATTTAAACCACGAGCACGAGGCAACAACTCTCTGAGAGCATTGACTGTTTAACTGTTGGGTACTGGGGGAATAGTGTAATGAGTATGACCACATCTAAAATAGTATAATGACTGTGTTAGCTTACCCCTCACACACACGGGGATAAGCCATATCGTATCAATAGGATACAACTGTACAACCCAATCCGGTCATATTCATTGCCTATTCACATCACACTGTTTTAACTGTTGGAAAACCATTTACTGCAAATTGTTTAAAAATGCATAATTCTATTATTATTTCAATTGTTAAAATATCATGAATTGTACTTTGCCCTCTCTCCTGACTGGAGACTATATTTTTAGGTCCTATTGATGATGCAGAGCTACTGATTAGTAGTTACTATGATCCTAAAATGTACCCGGCTGTTCTACCAGGGGATGATGATGAGAAGATTTCCAATTAGTTTTATTTTCAGTTTATGTTATTGTAGAAGACAATTATTTTATTTCAGTTGTGGGTTGTATTGAAAACTTTGTGTTTGGACAAGTTTTAATTATCGAAATATTAAAGTTGTGACAATTTGAATTTGTGTTATTGATTACCTGCATGAGTATTACAGCTTACTGCCGCCGTCTCAACAACGGTGCAGGCTGGGCATGATCCGATTCGACCCAGAAATTGGGACCGGGTCGTGACAGCTGCTTTGCATCTTCCTTCGTCTCCAGCTCTTCGACCGTCACGTCACCGCTAGATGCTATGTGTAGCACCTCCTCAACATGTAACATCCAGTTTCTGGAATGAGAGTATTTTCGAAATTTTGTATTTATAATTATGATTTAATTGTATTTATATTATGATTTTTGGTGATTTTTAATCAATTTAAAACTATTTTTAAGTAATGGCTTGTGATTTTGATTTTGACTTGTAGAGACCTTGTAGACTAGCCTAGAAGCTAACCCTAACTATGGTAACCCTAGTCTAACTTAAGTTAGCCCATTCTAGTCACTTAGGATTTAGTTTTGAAATAGAAAAATCAAGTTTAAGTGAAATGACTTATGGTTTAATACAATGATTGTGATTTTATTAAATGACTTATGACTTAAGTCCATGGCCCAGAACTAGAAGCCCTAACCCTAACCAAACCCTAAGTGACCAGCCACATAGGGATCCCCATCCTATATAAACTTATTTATTAGTTCTTGTCTCTTCTATATCATTTCAACACATAGGAAAAAAAGGTTTGTCCATTCTTTCCCAAACCATAGATTTCTCATTTTAAATCCTTTTAACTCTAGTTTCTTGTATTATAGCCTAATATCCTCCTATTTTCTGATTGTGGAGTTTAATCCCAACCTTGGGACAATTTGGGAGCATTGGCTATCAAGGAGGAATCTCCCATTTGGAGCTTTATCATGCTATTTGCACCTTAGGTTAAACTCCTCAAATTGTGTTAATATTTTGTTTGCTTTGTATTTAGGGCTAGATCTAGGTGTCCCCTAGCTGTCCCTAGAATTTGGGTGAATTTTGTGTCCGTTTGGTGTCCGTATCGGACACGTATCAATGAATATACTTAGGTGTTTGATGAAATACCTCTTAGAACTTTTGTTCTTGGTTTCCAAAACAAATTACATTTGGAAATCTTATTATGTGTAGATTACTATGGTCTATGACTGAGCATGAATTGGGTTGGTTTTCATGTCCAAATTTGGACACGAACGCGTGCACGAGGCTCGGTGCATTGCCCTGCTGCTCGGGGTCGACACAGGACAACACGGTGACTCAGGTCGTAATTTTTGGTGGACACGGGGGCCTAGTGACTGACACAACACACACAAAATTTGGGACGATTTCATCGAGTGTTTTAAGAGAAAATCGACCCGAACTGAATTTTTAAACACACACGTACGCGTGCAACTGTTCACTGATACGGTGTCCGCATCGAATGTACGCGTGTCGTGGACACGTTGCAGACACTCGAGCACGTTCCCCTATCCTTGGCGAACCTAGGGACACGTCCACGGGGCATGTAGTGACACGAGTCGTGTCCACGAGTCGACTGCATCGTAGCACGATGCAGTCTGTGCACGCGAAGGGTCTGTACGTGTTTCATGACTTGGACACGCCGTGTCCAGTGTAGAGACACGTGGGGACTCGTATTGACTTTGGACATGCACGACTCTACCCTAAACTATTTGTATGTGTTCATTGTATTTTCGAAATTGGAATTGAGGTTTCATAATTTTTCTGATACCCAGTTCACTGGTTTGATTATTCTGAGATTTAAATGCATTTTAAAACTGAAAATTAATGATTATTTGAGTGTTGGTTCACCAGTACAAGTCTGGGATTAACCTACATGTTATGATTTCATATTGGCATGGGGAAATTGGTTGTGAACTGATTTGGGACTGTTAACTAAAACTCGGTATGTGAACACTTTTTTTTTTATATTGCACACACTCACACATTTCAATCTAAGAGACATTCACAGTGTATTTACACATTGTTGACAGGTTCTCACACATTCCTGACCATGTAGATACACACACATTATGTATGCACACTGTGAATTACTGAGATGCAAACCTGAGAAACAAATGTCATTTCACTTGATTGTTCACACTGATTTGTTCCTATGCACACACTGTTTGTGAACCTGACACTGACACACATTTCAAATGAGTTCCCTTAATACCTGTGATGTGGAAGTTGTGAATTGTTAGGTTTTCAACTGAACTGGGTTTACCTATTGATTTTTCTGATACATTTTGTTTACTGATTCAAATATTCCAAGTGTTCAATTCAATTTCAAATGAGTTCCATCTAATTACGTGGGTTGAGTTTTGATGAGTTTCCAAGTTGGGTTTTAAGTTAGTATATTAGATTTAGTATAGTTAGTGTTGATAGTGAGGGTTTTGTTTGATATATTAAGTATAAATTGAGTATTGTGATGGTTGGGATCCATAGGATCCTGGGTTTTGAATCCACTGACAGGTAATGAATACCTGAGAGAGAGAAGTTTTGGATTTGGGTTGGTATCCTGAGTAGCAGTAGCAGGGACTTGGCTCCCTGAGTTGAGCTTGGATTTCCTTGGCCTGGCCTCTAGCAGCTGCTAGCAGTGCTTGAGCAGTGAGCTCAGTTGGCAGTAGGTTTACCTTGTGTGAGAGTGCTGTAGATTAGACAGCAGTAGCTAGCAGCAGGAGAAGCAGTAGCCAGTAGCAGGGTTTGAAATTGCTTGGCTTTGGCCAGCTATTTTGGGCATTTGCCTTGGCATTACAGTAGTAGCAGTGGCATTACAGCAGTAGGGGATTGTGTTAAGTGTTGGATTCAGTCCCTATGATGAGGGATATTGGATATTAGATAAGATGTGAGAGTTGGCTCAGTGGTAGGGACTTAGGCTTGGGGGTTTGATAATGCTAAAGGATATAGTATAATGTGATCTAGGATATGAGGGTAAGGTAGCATTGCTTGAGGGATGTTTTAGCCTTATATGTACATAGGTGATGTGTCATAGAGTAAGAATATGGTATATAGATATGTCACATGTGAGAGTTGGCATGTAAGGTTAAATGGGATGTAGAAGTTATGTATTGTGTTATACCTTACTATACATGGTTATAGATTATAGTTAGTTAGAGTAGAGTTGGTTAGCCTATAAGCCCATGTTCTCTACACACACATGGTTACACCCTAGCCCAAAACCTGAGGATTGACATACACTCATATCTACAAAACTGAGAACCCCTAATTCCTGAATTCAGTCACTCACCCAAGACACACACACATATATGCACACACACATGTCACTCTACATATTGCATTCTTTACACTCACACATTGCCTAACATTGATACCTTACCTATACACTTTGGGCTATGGCATCCCCTCTATCTCTAAATATATATATGTGTGTGTGTGTGTATGTGACATTCTGTCCCTTCTCCCCATCTGCATGTATAGTGTATATAATGATTTATGGGTATGCCTATGTACTTATGCCTAATAAATTATGTGTATATGTATATATATAATATTATAT
Organism: Iris pallida; assembly: GCA_029216955.1. Classification (NCBI taxonomy): domain Eukaryota; kingdom Viridiplantae; phylum Streptophyta; class Magnoliopsida; order Asparagales; family Iridaceae; genus Iris; species Iris pallida. The sequence continues at coordinate 43,231 of JANAVB010019256.1, forward strand.
ATATATATATATAACTTGTATGAAGTTAGTCGTGTAGCATTGTGGATGTGTGTGAATGCTAGCCTAGGCTTGGTTAGGCCTAGTGAGACTTGACTGGACTAGGATTGACCTAGTTGACTAGTGTAATTGACCAAGGTTGACCCAAGTTTGACTTTAACCTAGATTGGCCTAGAAATTATGTAGATTGCATTATAAACATCATTTACCTTGTTTTAAACACACTATAACCTATACTGGTCTATTTAGGACATTGTGACTCCGGTACAGACATCTGATAGTACACTACTCTTTTCAGAGTAGCAGGCGAGTACATTCTCGGATAGTTCTTCATTTACTTGTTGTTTATTGTACTTCAGTTGTAGCTAGTTCTATTTGATTCTATATTACAAACACGATTTGATATTACTGGATCCATTTCATGTGACACTCACTTATTCATGTCTGGCCTCTATTTCTGGAACCGCCTACTGGAATCACCCTGGAATCATTTATTGGAATCATTTGTGTACTTGCTAGACTTATACCTATTTTCGTGTCGGGTTATGGATTCACTTGTACTTGCTGGGCGGGAGGAAATATTGGAATAGGCATGTGAACATACCCAAATATTGGAACAACTCCCTTGAAGTTATACTGGAATGATAGCCATCCCACACTTGGCCGAGTGTGCGGTGTGCCGTATTACCTACAGCTGTTCACATGTCGATCCCGATATTTTAAAACACACTGTTAGAGTATAGGCAGGACTCACCCTGGAACCTTTGATCACTGACTGGACTCACTTATACCGGACTCATCTTGTGCTGGAATCACCTGGTATTGGATTATATTGATTGGACTCACACATGACTCTTATTATACTGTCTGGACTTATATCGTGCTACTCTAGTTTAGTTAGAATATATTTTTACAGTCTTTATTGCCATGATTCTCTTCTTGTTTAGTACTTTCCTCTCCTTGTACCTTAACTGTTCTCTATATCATTACCTGTATAAAACTGCCATGATTCATCAATATAACTGCTTATAACTGCTTATAGTTCTCTGTCATTTACTTGGGATTTCTTGATGAGTTGTACTCGTTCCTGTCCTGACTGGACCTGTTGAAAATTTTACAGATGATTGCCCTGAGGACACTTGTCCTACTATTATGGACCAGGAGACGGCTAAGCTACCTTTAGCCCCGACACTCAGGAGTGATCGGGAGATTAGCTAGTTGTCTTGTTTTAGTTTTCATGCTTTAGAACTTGAGTTGTAAATAAGTTGTAATATGTTGTTTGACATTATCTGAGATTGTATTATTTAGTAGTTTGTTTTATTACTGTTATTTAGTCTTAGTTATAATCTTTTGTTTTATCATATCGTGCTTAGACTGTGATTGAGATTATATTATATCTATACTTGTCCTCCGTTCGGAGTTGAGATTTTTACGAGTACATTATATAATTGCGTGATTTGTTGGTTAGATAGTGACCTAGAACAGCGTTCTACCGCCGATACTGCAGCGTAGGCTGGGAGTTGTTACGTACTCGTACCCTCACAGAGGGTGCGGGTCGTGATACAACACTAGGATCTTGTCGATATCAGTTACACTACCAAGACCGAAGTCCATAACGATCAGCCTAACCATAAGTCACAGATGCTTGTCCCCGACTTTCGTCTTCTACAGAAAAGTGTTAACATTCCGACGAGCTTCTTCACCCTTGGCTGGCCCAACCAAGCGGACGGTGCGGTTCTCACGAGACTCGAACTCCTGAACCTTTCCACCTTCGTATCCGAACGTGAAGCTCCCCCAAACACATGCGTCCTCGAACAGAATATCATACACTTTGCATGCCATTGATGACCCACATCTTTCCCTTGAACTGTGTGAATGATGATGCTCCCGCCTCAGATTAATTTTGTTGTAAACCTTGATCTTCTTCCTGGCTTTGAACTACCAAAACTAATGTCTCTCCGTGAAGCTTTAGCACAGCACCAGTCACCAAAACTGGATCCGTAGAGCAACCCCTACCTAGAGATCGACCAACTATCATGGGACCAACATACTAGTCCTCAATCTTTGACTTATCACCATCCGTCACTTTGTCTCGACGAAAAAAATATGACGCATCCCTTAAAGCATCTAGAAGCCCCTCATCAGCCAGTTCTCGACGATCTACCTCCTGTCGAACGCCCCTCGAGCCTCCATCCGGTGTATGGGGTATGCCTGTACAGCTTAGCGGCTTGAGCCTGTATATGCCACAATACAAAACTTCTCGAGCCTCCAATCATTATCCCCAAATAGACTGCGACAGCCATCATCTGCCAACCTTCCTATAAAAGACAAGTTGTAGCACTAACTCGGTACATGATGCACACCCCTGTGGACGAGCTTATCACCAAACTCTATCTCAAGTGCACACCACCGATGCCTACAACTACAGTCGTCCCTTTGTCTCCCATCTTCACACGTCCAAACTTGCCGCCATGGTATGACGGAAAGACCCTCTATATGGAGTGGCGTGATACGACGCTCCCGTGTCTATGACCTAGTCGCCATCATGACACATGCCATAAGGTTTCTCTGTGTCGATCGCTGCGATGATGATATCTCCAAACGTCGTGAGACCCTCCTGATCGTCCTTGCCTTTGGCCTTATCAACTTTGAGCTTCATGCAGTTCCTCTTGATATGACCTCTTTTGCCATAGTGATAGCATCCCTCCTTGTGGACCATAATCGCAAGAACCCGATAACTTCCTGTTGGCCCATTGGTCATGGTCGAACCTAGTTTTAATAATTGATCAGGCTCTGTCTCGATATAAGGGCTACTAATTGGACTCTTGGATAACTGCCAAAGAACTGCTACCAATCTGTTCAAGACCGAAGCTGATTTTGTCGTATGAGTCTGTATTTCTATATGCAATATAATTTTTATATTTATTGAGTCTAGGAATACATTACACCTAGTAGAACTAGAAAATAGGCTACCCCAAGACGTTTTCAAAATATCCTATGTTTTGAAAAACAACCCATTTTACAAAAGTTTCTAACTGCTTAAACTTTTTCTAAAAGCCAAAATCCAAAATCTGCTTTTAAAATGGCCAAAAATCAAAAACCACTCTAGGAGAATTCAGCCAGAATTTGCCTACTTCTCGTTTGATTTTGAACTTGGTCTTCCTGCAATTACGGATGCAACGGCTACTTGTCGAGCTTTTCTCATAGAACTCTGCCCGAATTCTACCCAAATTCTGTCAGAATTCTGACTTAAAAAACCTATAAATAGATAAGGATTTTAATCTTTTCAACGCACTCATTCACTTTCTCATCTCTTCTCCCTAAGCTTAAACGTCTTCCAAAGTGTTCTAAAGCTTTCATTTTCAGATCCTAAGCTAGTTACAATCCTCTAGTCGATTTGCCAATGCGGTATGGTCTAGACGTTTCAGATATATTGTAATCAGAGGCTTGATTGAAAAAGACACTCATAATTGAATTTGGTGGTACTTCCTATTAAAGCTCATTTGTAGAAGTTGTAAGGAATTCTTATGAAAACATACGGTATTTTCTAATAGTGGATTCAACTGGAAGCTAGAGTTCTTCCGACTGGAATATTCCTCACAAGAGGGAAACCAGTATACATTCCATCTTTACGTTTGCTTTCTGATCTCTGCCTTTATATTTATTTAATTGTGATATATACATTCTATGTGATCTTGTTGCTAACTTTTTAATTAGCTCTTTTTCGCTGCCTACTCTATTCACCCCCCTCTAGAGTATTGTGCTTTACGATTCGTTCCTACAATTGGTATTAGAGCGGGTTATACACAAAAAGTAAGGTAACATTGTAATTATACTTATTATTTTAGTTGTTACATAGATCACAGTATAACACATGGCAACTGTGAAGTTCACAAGTAAAGGCCAAGCCGCAAACAAATCTCCATTGTTGATGGTACAAATTACACATATTGGAAAACACGGATGAGTTTCTTCTTGAAATCTCTAGATTTAGACTTATGATCTATTGTTATTGATGGCTATAAAAAGCCTCATCGTATTCTTATTGAAGATGTTTTGGTTGAAAAACCACATGATAAGTATACTGAGGATGAAAAAAAGGCCAATCTTGACGCACGTGCTATTAATGCTTTATTTTATGCTTTAGACAGGACTGAATTTAACATGGTGTCTACGTGCACAACATCAAATAAAGTGTGGGAACTTTTCGAAGTAATCTACGAAGGAACAACGCAAATCAAGGAGTCAAAGATCAGCAGACTTACTCAGGAGTATGAGGTATTTAAGATGAAGCCAAACGAATCTGTCACTCAGATGTTTACGAGATTCCTGGATATTGTAAATCCTCTGTCATCATTAGGCAAAGAGTACAATAATCATGATAAGATTTGCAAACTTCTACGAGCTCTCACGAAGAATTGCATTCCAAAGGCTACAACAATTATTGAAGAGAACGACCTCTTAACAATGTCTCTTGAAACACTCATGGGTAAGCTACTCACTCACGAGCTGGAACTTCAAGACTTTGAAGATGTTGCACCAAATAAGAAGTCAGAGAAGTCGATCGCTTTCAAGGCTCAACATAGAAGAACTGTCGAAGATAAATTCGACGACAGTGACTCAGACTCTGAAGATCAAGCTCTCATAGTAAGAAAGTTTAAGAAGTTCATGATATTCAATAGAAGAACAAAGGACTACAACAACAAAAACAACGAAGAAGATCCTATTTGCTAAAGAAAGGACATATAAAAAAAGGACTGTCCAACAACATCGTCATCAACCAAGAAAAACAACAAATATGACAAGGGCTACCTGAAGATATCTACATCCAGAAGGTTTGCCAATACAACCATATGACAAGAAAGTGAAGCAAGTAACTCAGAAGATGAACAATCAGATGACCCTGCAAATATGTGCTTAATGGCTTATGATCAGGTAACCACTAACCCCATGTTTGATACTTATGATAATTTTACCTTTGAGCAACTAGGTAAAGCCTTTACTGACATCTTAGGGGATATAGAAGACTGCGTAGTAACTACCAAAACTGTAAGAAGGTACTCAAAGAGTACAAAGGTAAATAGGAAGACTTACCGACCTACTAGCTGAGGTTAGAAGTAGTGATAATTCTAGTGGTAGGTGAGCTTTCTTCTGTTAAACTGTTATTACACGAGACCATAAGACTATCCGAAGCGAAGGACAAGACCATTACCCAATTAAAAGAAGATCTACTTAAAGAAAGAAGAGTCTTCAGCAAGCACTTATCAGGAATGATACACTTACTATTGATTATACTGTATTGTATGACACTTCCAAAAAGTTGGAAATTAGGTTAGAAAAATAGCCTGAAGTTGCTGCTTCCTATCCTAACACGTGTCACTAATGAAACATCGGAACACAGTCAAACCCAACACTGTCAGACCAACCAAACCAAACCATTGCCCAAAAAGACTAATAGACATGCATTCTTTTATACTAGAAAACCAAGACCTACCGATCATACACAACACACTGCATTCAACACTCAATATTCTAGATGTCACTATTATGGCACCATTGGTCATATCTCTTCTGCATGTAGAGTTAGAAATCTTGTTGATTTAGAGATTTGTTCATGGATACCGAAAACTAACATTCCAGGACCCTACAAGAAATAGGTACCAAAGTTTTCATCTACAAATTCTTTTGTAGGTGAAACACCCTTCATATGCTAGAAGCAAATGGATCCTCAAAGCAGTTGCTCACGGCACATGACCGATGACGCTTCACTATTCGTAACACTGTCGAAGAAGAAAGAAGGATACATATCCTTTGGTAATAGTCTTAAAGGGTACATAATTGGTATCGGCAATATGGGTAAGGCTCGCTACCCTGTGATTAAAGATGTCTGTCTAGTTATCGAGTTAAAACATAATCTGCTCAGTATAAGCCATTTAGCTGACCATGGTTATGGTATTAACTTCGTCAAAGACAAGTATACTATAGTTGATAGCTCAGCTAGTAGTATATCTTTGAAGGTATCAGGGAAGACAATATATATGTTTTCTATTTGTTAGAAGATGCTAACAAAGTAGATAGATGCTTAATGGCCAAGAGTGATGAGAGTCAACTATGGCATTTGAGACTCGGTCATGCAAATATGGATACAATTTAAGGTTATCCACAAAGAAGCTGGTACGTGGCTTACCTGACATTTCTTTCAAGAAGGATATGGTATGTAGTGAATGTGAAAAGAACAAAGCTACTCGATCTGCATTTAAGTCCAAAATGCTGTAAGTACCAATAGACCTCTACAATTACTGCATATGGATTTATTTGGACCTAGTAGAATTGCTGGCCTAGGTGGTAAGTTATATGCTTTTGTAATAGTAGATGATTTCTTTAGATACATGTGGGTATATTTTCCTGCACGCAAGAACGA
>JANAVB010019257.1:0-68410 GCA_029216955.1 Iris pallida
TGCCAATGCAACATGCTAAAAATAAAATCTTGACTAGCTAACCATGACTAATAAAATACGGACCCGAAATATATACACGTATACGAAAATACGTAACACGGATTTCAAGGGTGATAATTCTACCCACCTTAAAAGAATTCCGTCCTCGAAATTTAATTAAAGAGGCTAGAGGTGTCGGGACAAGTTACACTATCAGATGCAATCTACAGCTAAGCAATCAATCAAGCAATCAAATATATAAGCAAGGCTTCGAAGTGTAAGGCATAAGAAGATATTATACGTCACGAGTCAAACAGGTCGGGATATCGCGATCGGATATCATCCTCACGCTCCCACGTTGACTCACCCAAAGAGTGATGACCCCAAGCAACTCGGACTAACTTGATAGTCTTGTTCTTGAGTGTCTTCTCTCTTCGGTCCAATATAGACATGGGCCTCTCCTCATACGAAAGGTTGGTACCAACAACCAATTCTGAATGATCCAGGATGTGGCTCGGGTCCGGGATATACCGTCGCAGTTGGAATACATGGAATACGTCATGCACCTCACATAGCGATGGTAGAAGAGCGAGACTATAGAATACATCTCCTACTCGCTCCAGAATGTCAATGGCCCTATATACCTAGGACTAAGCTTTCTTCGCACGCCGAAACGAATGACGCCACGGTTAGGCAAAATCCTCAGGAATACATAGTCGCCGACAGAAAACTCAAGAGGGCGCCGATGAGAATCGGTCCAATGACGTTGGCGATCTTGGGCAACTCGAAGATGATCTCTGACTCTCCTGACCACCTCAACGGTCTGAGCAATCATTTCTGGACCGAGCATCTGCCTCTCCCCGACATCGTCCCATGCTAGCGGGGATCGGCACTTCCTACCGTACAGTGCCTCGAACGGTGCCATCTGGATACTAGTGTCACCTTCATTTCTCGTATTTCCCGTATTTCGTATTTATACTCGTATCTGGATTTTGGCATATATTTTATTTTTCTCGACTTGTGGAATTTCGGTATTTCTGTATTTTGGGTTTTGGCATGGCTCGGTTTTTTGGATTGGTTCGGTTTTATGTGAGTTGGATCACCTGAACCTATGCTACCCCTCATTCCCACCACAACTCCTCCTCTTTATATCCCCACCTACCACTCTCTCTCCTCATAGCCACCATTTATTTCCTTCTTCCTTCTTCTTCTTCTCCTTCCTCCACAACTCTCCTAACCCTAGGCAAGTGCATCTTGCCACTACATGAGAACCCTCTTTTCTTTGTCCATTTGCTAGATTAGGTGTCACCCCTATTTCCTGTATTTCGTATTTGTACTCGTAATTTAATTTTTGGCACGTATTTTTATTTTTTCGACTTGCGGATTTTGGTTTCTCGTAAATGGGTTTGGACCATGGCTTGGTTTTATTTTGTGGAGTTGGTTTGGTTTGGTTTGGTTCATCATGAGTGGAACACCTTAGCCTATTCTCCACCTCCATTCCATCACAACCACCCTCATTAAAACCTACCAACCTTTCTCTCTCCTCCATAACTCCATTAATTTCTTACAACTTCTTCTTCTTCCTTCTTCCACACAACTCCCCAACCCATAGGCAAGTGCACCTTGCCATCAAATAAGCACCACTTTTTATTTGTCTATTAACTAGATTAGGCCATGGAGAACAACTTTAGAACTTGACATTTTGTGATTTGGAGCTTTTATTTTTCTAGATCTAGGTTTTAACCATTTTCGAAAATCTTTGGTTTTGATCCATTAAACTTCAATTTTGCATGTTTTGATGCTTCCATGTGGAAAAGAATTCGATTTACTCAAGTTAGAACTTTGAAAATCTAGATTTGGTTTTGATTTGGCTAAGTTATGAAGATTTGAAGCTTTTTTGGTGTTCTTGAGGAGTTCATCTCAGCCTTGGTGAAGGCTCTCGGCCAGTGCTCTTTAGTACTTGACCGTTTACGCACCCGACCTGTGCTCTTTAGCGCATGGCCGATTGCGCATAGGCTTAGCCAGTGCTTTGTGCTGCGCTGGATTGCGCTGGTGCAAGCTAGCCATGCGAAAGCCAGCCATGCGCAAAGTAACCCCTGCGCACTCGACCATTGCGCAGTCCATACTCTGCGCAGTCTACCCTTGCGCAATCCTCCCTTGCGCAATCCTCCCTTGCGCAATCCAATTGATGCACAAGGCATCCCCTGTGCCCCTTTAACCCTGTGCCCCTTGACCCCCTGCGCAGTCTACCCTTGCGCAAGGTAACCCATGCGCAAGGCAACTCTTGCGCAGCTCTTCCATGCGCAGTACATACCCTGCGCAGCCCAACCCTGACCCCTTGCACAACCTACTTGTCTATGATGATTTGTTTATTTCTTGATCTTGGATCTTCTATAGTCCTATTTATATTAGTATTTTATTAGATATTTTACGCCCATTTATATCCTTAGCCTTTTGTCATGAACTTAATTTACTTTATGTTTGGAATGACTATTGTACCTGGCATGGTATGACAAGGAACTAGCATAACACGACAGTGACCCGTAGTGGTGCACTCCTGACATGACCAACCTGACATGATAGTAGCCCGTCGTGGCGCATCCTGACAGTACCCTGACATGATTTATCTTGATAACTTGATAGTGGCCCGTGGCGGCGCACTCCTGACTTGACTTGACTTGTAACTTGTAACTTGACTGTATAATCAACTTGACACCGTGGGTGCTCCTGCTTGCTTGCTTGTACAATCCACTTGTCTTGTCTTGCATCATGTCTAGGACGTGACTTCCTGGGTACCACGGCCAGGGACTCGCGCTAAATTGGATTAGGCTAATTATTAGATCAAACTAGAACATGGAGAATTCCCAGTCACAGGCAATCTCGTTATCTGGGCGCTTTAATGGACTTGTAGCTTGCCGACGAGTAGAGCACATTTCCAGCACACTGTCATGTGTTGCACCCTCTAAGTCACCTAAGGGTACATTTGTCTCCCGGGCAATGTACCCACCTATAACTCTAACCTGCGGAAGGATAACTGGATGGTCTGCAGGACTTGGGACTGGGGTTTCCCACTGCATCTTGTTAGTAATTAGGCTTGTGATAACCCTAGTTAGTTAAAGTAGTGACCCGTAGTACTTGCTTGGCCGATTGTGAATGAATGGTGTCCAGCTCTGTCTAAGTCTTGTCTAGCCCCTGTACCTGGAACTCTTGATCATGATTGTTTTACTTATCTCTAACGATAAATGGGTAGAGACAGTGAGCTATTCAGGCGAAGGGGTACAATCCCGGTCCTTGTTTGGTTTAAGGATTGTAACCTGGCTCCCGGAATGGTTCCACGTCCCTAGTCGTTTATCGCCCTGTGTACTTTACTACTTGTACATTTCTTTTATTCTTTATGTTCTGATATGATGGCTTTTGTTCTTATTTGTGGCCTCCTTGTGTCACTTGCTCTTTCTGGGATTTGACCCAGCTGGTTTTGTGTGGCCAGATTTCGGAGCAGTTCCCGAGGATCTACCAAGCTTCCAGCCCAATGGTGAACACTAGACGGAACCCGGGCTACGAGTGGGTTTTCCCCTTTGTTTCACCCACTTATATATAAATTTATTCTTTTGAGGCGTTTAGCCGACGAGCACCTATTAGCTCGATGCACATTTATTTACTGTCTGCCTACGGGCTGTAAACTGATTAACAAATCCTAGGGTTGATCATGTATGACCGAACTCTTGCTAGTCCTATCATTTGTGCGACTAGCTTCATGATTATCCGATATGTAATATTTGGGACGCCTATAAATATATATTTGATGCTCTAACATCTTGTAACTCTGTTAATTGCTGAAGATTGAGACATAGGCTTGACCTTAAGAGACTGCTGGCTTGTAGTACACCCTCATATCTAGACAGCCGTGACCGTATAGTTGAGATGCTTCTATTTCAATATACGTAGCTGGCTATGTCCGCCCCCGCTCTCCAGTATTCTGGTTCTGGGGCGTGACACGGTTTAAGTGGTGGCCCATGCAGGTCTTGTCAATCAAGAAATGTGAGGGTTTACCGAATAGATGTCTCAATCAATATTCGCCCTTGATCTCTGCTCGTATCTTCAAATCCCTGAGATTCTTGACTTGATCACATGCTTGTATCATTGATCTCCTGGTCCTTTCCTTACTTTTTCCTATGTCGTCTTCTTTAGCGGCACTGTACCTGGTCCTACCGATCAACGAGGTGGAGCTGGTCCATGCAACAGCAACCCGGAGATCAAGCCCAGCATTCCGGAGTAGCCTCCAGAGTTGTGCCTACTGGAGGAGAGTCACCAGTTCGGCCTGTCCAGCCCGCAGAGCCAGATGATGGTACCTTAGTAGGCCTCATCAGAACCTTGATAGCTTCCCAGGATCGTCGAAGCGACGCCCTGCACCAGACAGTTCAAGATGCTTTGACCCGAGGCGGACATCCAGGGAACCAGGCGGCGAACAGTTTCAAGCGCTTGAACCCTCCCTTCTTTGACGGCAGTGAAGATGCGATGCCACGGACGCTTGGCTTCAGGATACCGAGGTGGTCCTGGAAGCAGCTAGGACACCTGAGAATGAGAAGGTGGCGGTGGTACGGCTACAGTTACTAGACTTGGCTCGCGATTGGTGGGCAGCTCAGGCCATGGGGTTAGCGGCACCAGTTACTTGGGCGACGTTCAGAGAGAGATTCCAGACAAAGTACTTTGATGCGGTGGCACGGTACGACCTGCAGACCAGATTCACCAACTAGAAGCAAGGAGGCAGGACGGTCGATGGCTATGCGATCGAGTTTTCCAGGCTGAGTAGGTTCGCCCCCACTTTGGTGGCGACCGAGTTCGATAGGGCTCAGCGGTTCCAGCAAGGGCTGCACTTAGAGATATTATTGGCTGTGGAGTAGTTCGAGCACCAGACGTTCGATGCAGTGTTGAAGGCATCAAGGAGGCATAAGTATACCTCCCGAAGAATTATGGACAGGACCGGAGGCAGGAAGCGGTCCCACAACCAGATACACCAATCTTCAGCTGCAGCCCCGGCAGCTAGGGGTATAACCATTGGAACTCCGAGGCGGGCGGCCTCAGTGACGTCGGTTCAGCATTCGACCCCGACGTACCCGCAGCAGCAGAAGCAGAAGCAGTCTTCCGCGGTGGGATGTTCTCATTGCGGGAAGCCGGGCCATGTAGTGGCAGAGTGTCGTAGGGCACAGGGATTGTGCCTGGCTTGTGGAGGAGCAGACCACCAGAGAGGGGCCTGTCCGAATAGGGGAGGTCCATCATCATCCAACCTTTCTAGTTCTTCGGTGAGAGGACCAGTCCCAGTTCCAGTCCAGCAGCAACATCCAGGAGTACCCGAGGCCATTGTTGCCTCAGGCCCAGGCCTTTCAGCAGCAGAACCAGCAGCAGTTCACCCAGGCTCCAGCACAGAACCGACAGAGGGGTTTCCAGCAGGGGACCCGTAGCTAGAGGTCAGGCTATGATGATGACCATGGAAGAAGAAGTTGCACCAGGTGAGGTAGTGGCAGGTACTTCTCGTCAATACCTTTCCAGCATCTGTATTATTTGATTCTGGTGCATCGCATTCATTCATGTCTATACGATTCGCGACACGGATAGGATTGGAGCCCGAGTCATTATCAGTGAGGCTCAATATACTTACTGGTAATGGTCTTGTGGGAGTAGATCGAGTGTTTTCCTCGTGTCGGATCGTAGTTAGCGGTAGAGAGTTCCCCGCTAGGCTCATAGAGTTCCCTATGGCAGACTATGATGTAGTCCTAGGCATGGATTGGTTGAGAAACCATTATGCTAGGATAGACTGCCATGTTGGCAGAGTTGTCTTTAGTATTTCCGGAGAGCCAGATTTTTATTTTCCAGAGGCACCGTGGAGCCATCTCCTCCAGTATTGCGGATGGCAGTAGCAGCAGTGCAGTTGCCCCGAATAGTTGAAGAGTTTCCAGATGTCTTCCCAGAGGAACTTCTAGGGATGCCACCAGAGCGGGAGATCGAGGTCACCATTGACTTGATTCCGGGATAGCACCAGTATCAGAGCGAGTCTACAGAATGGCGCCTTCAGAGTTGGAGATTTTGTACAAGATGATTGAAGAACTTAGAACCAAGGGATTCATTCGTGCTAGTGGATCACCTTGGGGAGCCCCGATGCTTCTTGTGAAAAAAGAATGGTACGTCCAGGCTATGTATTGATTATCGTACCTTGAACTCAGTGACAATCAAGAACAGATACCCTCTCCCGAGGATAGATGACTTGTTTGATCAACTCAAGGGGGCTTCAGTTTTCTCGAAGATAGACTTGCGGTCAGGATACCACCAGATCAGAGTCAGAGAGCAGGACATCCCGAAGACGGCGTTCAGATCGAGGTACGGACATTGGGAGTTTCTAGTTATGTCCTTTGGAGCGACCATGCGCCGGCAGTGTTCATGGACCTCATGAACCGTATTTTCATGCCTTACTTGGACCAATTTGTGATTGTGTTCTTGGATGATATCCTGGTCTACAGCAAGAGTGAGGCGGAGCATGCAGCATCTCAGAGTTGTCCTCCAGATTCTCAGAGAGCACCAGTTGTACGCCAAGTTTAGTAAATGCGAGTTCTGGCTCGATCGCATTTCTTACTTGGGCCACATCATTACCAGAGGAGGAGTGGAAGTGGATCCCCAGAAGATTGTGGCTATCGAGGCATGGCCAGTACCCAGCTCAGTGGCAGAAGTTTGCAGCTTTCTTGGATTGGCCGGCTACTACCGGCGGTTCGTCTCTGATTTTGCAAGGATTTCAGCGCCGATGACCCAGTTGACCCGCAAGGATGTGCCGTTCGTTTGGACAGCAGAATGTCAGGAATCATTTGAGAAGTTGAAGCGAGGTTTGATAACGGCTCCCATTCTCACCCTTCCAGATGGGACCGGAGGATTCACAGTTTATTGCGACGCTTCAGGCAGAGGATTGGGATGTGTTTTGATGCAGCATGGAAAGATAATTGCTTATGCGTCACGTCAACTCCGTGATCATGAGAAGAATTACTCGACCCACGACTTGGAGCTAGCAGCAGTAGTATTGTACTTAAGTTGTGGAGGCACTACTTGTACGGAGATAGAGTGGAGATCTTTACTGATCATAAGAGCCTGAAGTATGTTTTCACCCAGAAGGACCTTAATATGCGGCAGAGAAGATGGCTCGAGCTACTGGTGGACTATGATGTGGATTTGCAGTATCATCCCGGGAAGGCCAACGTTGTAGCAGATGCGTTGAGCCGGAGAGCCGGAGTTTATTTCCTGACGGCGCAACCAGAGCTATTGGCAGATCTTCAGAAGATGGGAATTGAAGTGGTTCTTCCTTCCAATGTGGCCCTGATGGCCAGCCTACAGATTCAGTCCACCGTAGTTGAGAGGATCCGGACAGCACAGTTAACAGATTCCAAGATTCAGCGGCTCAGAGCAGAGTGCGAGACAGGGAGAAGGCCAGAGTTATGTATTCATAAGGATGGTACACTTCGACACGGCACGCGTCTTTGTGTACCCAGTGGAGATATCAGACAGAAAGTCATGGCAGAGGCTCACAGTTCACAGTATTCCATCCACCCAGGCAGCACGAAGATGTACAGAGATATTCGTCAACACTTTTGGTGGAATAGTATGAGAGGGAGATAGCCCGGTATGTCTCTCGATGTTTGGTTTGCCAACAAGTCAAGGCTGAACATCAGAGGCCAGCTAGACTTCTTCAACCTTTACCGATCCCAGAATGGAAATGGGAACACATAACCATAGATTTCGTGACTGGGTTACCCAGATCTCCGGCAGGCAGAGATGCTATTTGGGTCATTGTAGACAGGCTTACCAAGGTGGCACACTTTTCTCCATTTAGAGTTGGACAGACGACGGCACAGCTAGCAGAGATGTATCTCAGGCAGATCGTCAGACTTCACCGAGTGCCAGTCAGCATAGTATCAGACAGGGATACGAGATTCACATCGCACTTTTGGCATAGTCTTCATCAAAGTTTGGGGACTCGTCTCAAGTTCAGCTCAGCCTATCATCCGCAGACAGATGGGCAGTCAGAGCGTACTATACAAACTCTCGAAGATATGTTGCGGTCATGTACCATTGACTTTGGTGGTTCGTGGGAGGATCACCTGCACCTGGTGGAATTCTCGTACAACAATAGTTTCCAGGCCAGTATCCAGATGACACCCTTCGAGGCTCTGTATGGCAGGAAGTACAGATCCCCGTTAGCATGGGACAATATCGGAGAGAGGCAGATGCTCGGTCCAGAACTGATTTTTCAGACGGTTGAAGTGGTCAGGAAAGTCAGAGATCACCTCCGAGTTGCTCAGGATCGCCAGCGCCATTGGGCCGATGCTCATCGGCGTCCCTTAGAATTTACCGTCGGCGACCATGTATTCCTTAGGATCTCGTCTACCCGTGGCGTCATTCGTTTTGGCATGCGGGAAAAGTTTAGTCCTAGGTATATAGGGCCGTTCGATATTCTGGAGCGAGTAGGCGATGTGTCCTATCGTCTCGCTCTTCCGCCGTTGCTAAGTGAGGTACATGATGTATTCCATGTATCCCAATTAAGACAGTACATCCCGGACCCGAGCCATATCCTAGATCATTCGGAATTGGTTGTTGGTACCAACCTTTCGTATGAGGAGAGGCCCGTGTCTATATTGGACCGGAGAGAAAAGACGCTCAAGAATAAGACTATTAACTTAGTCCGTGTTGCTTGGGGTCATCACTCTCTTGGTGAGTCAATGTGGGAGCGTGAGGACGACATCCGATCGCGATACCCTACCTGTTTGACTCGTAAGGTATAATGTCTTCCTTGTGCCTTACGCTTTCCCTTCCTTGCTTGCATTGTATGATTGTATGATTGAACTGCTTAGTGAAGCTTGTCTGTGCTTATTATAGTTTGTCGTGGCAATCTCTAGCTCCTTGATTAAATTCCGAGGACGGAATTCTTTGAAGGTGGGTAGAGTTGTCACCCCCATTTCCTGTATTTCGTATTTGTACTCGTAATTTAATTTTTGGCATGTATTTTTATTTTCTCGACTTGCGGATTTTGGTTTCTCGTAAATGGGTTTCGACCATGGCTTGGTTTTATTTTGTGGAGTTGGTTTGGTTTGGTTTGGTTCATCATGAGTGGAACACCTTAGCCTATTCTCCACCTCCATTCCATCACAACCACCCTCATTAAAACCTACCAACCTTTTCTCTCTCCTCCATAACTCTATTAATTTCTTACAACTTCTTCTTCTTCCTTCTTCCACACAACTCCCCAACCCATAGGCAAGTGCACCTTGCCATCAAATAAGCACCACTTTTTATTTGTCCATTAACTAGATTAGGCCATGGAGAACAACTTTAGAACTTGACATTTTGTGATTTGAAGCTTTCATTTTTCTAGATCTAGATTTTAACCATTTTCGAAAATCTTTGGTTTTGATCCATTAAACTTCGATTTTTGCATGTTTTGATGCTTCCATGTGGAAGAGAATTCAATTTTACTCAAGTTAGAACTTTAAAAATCTAGATTTAGTTTTGATTTGGCTAAGTCTACCCTTGCACAATCCTCCCTTGCGCAATCCTCCCTTGCGCAATCCAATTGATGCGCAAGACATCCCCTGTGCCCCTTTAACCCTGTGCCCCTTGACCCCCTGCGCAGTCTACCCTTGCGCAAGGTAACCCATGCGCAAGGCAACTCTTGCGCAGCTCTTCCATGCGCAGTACATACCCTGCGCAGCCCAACCCCTGACCCCCTTGCACAACCTACTTGTCTATGATGATTTGTTTATTTCTTGATCTTGGCTCTTCTATAGTCCTATTATATTAGTATTTTATTAGATATTTTATGCCCATTTTATATTCTTACACCTTTTGTCATGAACTTAATTTTACTTAATATGTTTGGAATGACTATTGTACCTGGCATGGTATGACAAGGAACTAGCATAACACGACAGTAACCCGTAGTGGTGCACTCCTGACATGACCAACCTGACATGATAGTAGCCCGTCGTGGCGCACTCCTGACAGTACCCTGACATGATTTATCTTGATAACTTGATAGTGGCCCATGGCGGCGCACTCCTGACTTGACTTGACTTGTAACTTGACTCGTATAATCAACTTGACACCGTAGGGCTCCTGCTTGCTTGCTTGTACAATCCACTTGTCTTGTCTTGCATCATGTCTAGGACGTGACTTCCTGGGTACCACGGCCAGGGACTCGCGCTAAATTGGATTAGGCTAATTATTAGATCAAACTAGAACATGGAGAATTTCCAGTCACAGGCAATCTCGTAATCTGGACGCTTTAATGGACTTGTAGCTTGCCGACGAGTAGAGCACATTTCCAGCACACTGTCATGTGTTGTACCCTCTAAGTCACCTAAGGGTACATTTGTCTCCCGGGCAATGTACCCACCTATACCTCTCAACCCACGGAAGGATAACTGGATGGTCTGCAGGGCTTGGGACTGGGAGTTTCCCACTTGAATCTTGTTAGTAATTAGGCTTGTGATAACCCTAGTTAGTTAAAGTAGTGAGCCGTAGTACTTGCTTGGCCGATTGTGAATGAATGGTGTCCAGCTCTGTCTAAGTCTTGTCTAGCCCCTGTACCTGGAACTCTTGATCATGATTGTTTTACTTATCTCTAACGATAAATGGGTAGAGACAGTGAGCTATTCAGGCGAAGGGGTACAATCCCGGTCCTTGTTTGGTTTAAGGATTGTAACCTGGCTCCCGGAATGGTTCCACGTCCCTAGTCGTTTATCGCCCTGTGTACTTTACTACTTGTACATTTCTTTTATTCTTTATGTTCTGATATGATGGCTTTTGTTCTTATTTGTGGCCTCCTTGTGGCACTTGCTCTTTCTGGGGTTTGACCCAGCTGGTTTTGTGTGGCCAGATTTCGGAGCAGCTCCCGAGGATCTACCAAGCTTCCAGCCCAATGGTGAACACTAGACGGAACCCGGGCTACGAGTGGATTTTCCCCTTTGTTTCACCCACTTATATGTAAATTTATTCTTTTGAGGCGTTTAGCCGACGAGCACCTGTTAGCTCGATGCACATTTATTTACTGTCTGCCTACGGGCTGTAAACATGATTAACAAATCCTAGGGTTGATCATGTATGACCGAACTCTTGCTAGTCCTATCATTTTGTGCGACTAGCTTCATGATCATCCGATATGTAATATTTGGGACGCCTTATATATATATATATTTGATGCTCTAACATCTTGTAACTCTGTTAATTGCTGGAGATTGAGACAATAGGCTTGACCTTAAGAGACTGCTAGCTTGTAGTAAACACTCATATCTAGACAGCTATTGTCACGACCCGCACCCACTATTAGGGTACGAGAACGTAACAACGCCCAGCCTACGTCGCAGTGTCGGCGGTAGAACGCTGTCCTAGGTCACATCATCTAACAATATAATGCTAAGCAGATACAGTCTCAATCACATTTAAGGTAGAGCATGATAAGGTACGATAAACAGAAAATCCAAAGAGATACGGGAGATAGAAGTCTAAGTGTCTAAGATACAAAAACCCAGAAATACATCTCAAAACTCAAATACAGTAATCCACAAAGTAAATACAACTCCAGACAAATGAAATAACTATCTAAACAACCTCTATGGTGTCTCCTCTAGGCTAGCAGGCAACCTCCAAGCTATCTGTAAAATTTATCAACAGGTCCAGTCAGGACAGGAACGAGCACATCTCATCTAGAAAACCCAAGTAAATGACAGAGAACTATAAAGCAGTTATAGACAGTTGTATTGATGAAAATGGCAGTTTAAATTCAGGTGATGGTAAGAAAGACAGATAAGGTGCAATGAAGGTAAATAACTAAACAAGAGAAGAATCATAGCAATGAAGTCTGTAAAAATAGAACTAGCTGAACCAAGGTAATATGATATGAAGTCCAGAAAATAATGTAGACCAGTGTAACTCCAATGTAAGTCCAGTACAAGATGAATCTAATACAAGACGAATCCAGTAAGGGACGATTCCAGTCATAGTGATCAATGATTCTAGGGTGAGTCCAGCCTATACTCTAACAGTGTATTTTAAAATACCGAGATCGACATGTAAACGGCTGTTGGTAATCCGGCACACCTCTCACTGATCAGGCGAGAGATGGCTATCATTCCAGTAGATTCCAGTAGGGGTGATTCCAGTAATGGGGTATGTCTACATGTCTTACTCTAGTATTTCTCCTTCCAGCAAGTGAATCCAGAATTCTGACACAATGATTCAAGATGAGTCCAGCCAAAATATAATGATACCAGTAAATAATTCCAGTAAATGATTCCAGCAGTTGATTCCAGTAATAGAAGCCGGAAATGATGATACCAGTAATAGAGGCCAGAAAATAAATATGTGTCGTATACATGAATCCAGTAATATCCACACGTGTTGTAACAAAGAATCGCATACAACTAACTAGAACTGAAATACAGTAATTGACAAATAAATGAGAGAACTATCAGAGAATGTACTCGCCTGATAACCTGACCAGCTGATAAGTATAGGGGGTCCAACTGAAGCCACAGAGTCCTATTTAAAGCAACACAGGTTACAAGGTGTCTGGCTCCTAATTAGAACAGCACAAGTCACAACATGTCCAGAAGGGTAATATAAAGCACTACAATGTATTCTACATGAATCTATGTCAAACTAGGCCAAAGTCAACTCTGGTCAACTGCACTAGTCAAACTAGGTCAAACTAGGTCAAACTAGGTCATGTCCTAACCCAGTAAGTCTTACTAGGCCTAACCAAGACTATCCTAGCAAGCGCACATCAATACAAGGCTATACAAGCCAATATACACCCAACTCTATATAGCATGCAATTATTCAATACTCAAATAGGCAAGAATTCACATTGGATATACACTAGGTAATCTATTACTTTAAGCTATATATGTCTACACATATATAAACATGCATATATTAGTATTCAACATTAGGTCTATAATCATGGCATTTCAATGGTTATATAAACTTATATATTACAACACAATATGCTAACATATATAATATACATACATAGCTAAGTTAACTATATTCATAAATACTTATTTAAGAGGCTATGTGTGTGTATGTGAACATGGCAAAGGGGCAAGTGAGGGTTAAATGAGCATACATAGTGTATACATATCAAAGAGTGTCAAAGTGTAAGTGAACAATGTGTCAAGTGTGATAGTGTCAATATAGTGTAAGGGGGTACATGAGGTAATATAGGATTTGTGTTAACATAGAACATTACATCTCATTAACTTGTATATTGCATACATTACATCTATTATTACATTACATTCATGCTTGCATTCATTCATCATTCATTATCTTGCACCACTATATGCACCATACATTACATACTATGGAACCTACATATTTATTACAAGCCATACTTATACATGCTTACATTAGATAGGATACTTACACCTCATACATCATTTATTTAACCATTTACTCATGCTTGTATTCTCTATTTAATTACATAACGTATATATATTAACATGGATTAAAATCAAATAGAACATTTTATTACACACAAGGGTGCACAAAATGCATATGCCGAATAGTAACTCCTACTATAATTAATACTGTACCATCTCAGCATGAATTAAAACTTAGGATTAAAGTATGTTATAGATCTATGTGTTAGCTTTCCGAAACTTTAAACGGATCGCGTTTTCGTTTTCGGAAACTCCCGGAATCGCGAAAACACCGAGAACGCGTTTGTCTTTCGTACAGCTGACACTCAAATAATTCTCCAGAAAGTTACAGAAAGAATTAGGCCTATTAATACATGTTTTTGGAAAGCTAACTTCAATACGCTTCTTTTAAAAAAAACGAAAGATTAAACCGAGCTTTGAGCTAGAAGTTATGACATTTCGAAGTTAGGACTGAAATTAAAAACGTGGATAAAAATCATGACGGATTTAGATAGTTTGAGCCAAAAGAATACACAATATATCCTAATTATCCACAACAATAATAGCAATAATAATATGAGGAACCCCACTCAAAAACTTGATTATAAATCATCATGAACCATTTATTACATATATAAATATAGATACACTCTCATTACAATATATATATATATATATATATATTATATATATATATATATATATATATATATATCAATCAATATATGTAACATGAACACATCCACGACACAAAGGACACTCCTATGACCTCTAAATGGACACAAAATGGCACAAATGGAGATACAACCATAGGGTCATTCCTATGGGTTCAAAATAGACCTATATGCATGAGGAAATGAAAAGGGAATGGATTTATATCTCCCGGTAGATCGAATCGAAGAAAAACCTTCCTGGAGCGACACCGACACGTAGAGATTCCAAAAGGACACGAACGAGCTCCGAATCCTTCCAAACTTGGGTAGCTTCCTCCTTGGCTAGAATGGAGAAGGAAGGAAGAAGATTTGGTGGTGAAATGGAAGGATTTGGTGGAGAAATTGCTAGGGATTGCTCTCTAGGAATTTGGGGAAGAACAAGAGAGAGAAAATAGATGGATAATGACAAATGGAAGGCTCAACCCTATCCTTATTGTGGCTGGCCATAAAGGTAGTTTTGTCCTATTAGGAAAGTCTAAAGCCCCTACTAACCTATTCTATGAGTATTAGGAAAGGGCTAATTGGTTGGGCTAAATTAGTCATTCTAAAGTCTCTAATCACACTAACCTTATCCATAATAATTAGTCTAACCTCTAACTAAATATTTCTATCATGTGGACTAAAATTAATATCATGTGGGCCATGCCTAACTAGTGTTGGGTCCCACTAGAGTCAAACTACCCCCGGGTCCCCGTTTCAAGTCGGATTGAGTTGAAATTCGAACCCGACTCAAATAACCCCAAACAATATCATAAATAATAAAATAATATCAAAATAATTCAAAGAGGTCAAATACAAAAATATCCTTAGGCAAAAAATGACATTAAATATCATAATCACATGGTTAGGCTCTAGGTCAAACAGTCTCTAGGGTTTCACTAGCAAAACGTCAAAACCACAAGTCATTGATTAAATAATATTAAAATGATTTAAAATCACCAAAATTATATCATGAATTAAATATCATTATTAAATAATTATAAACACGAAATTTCAAAATTACCCTCAATCAGAAAATTAAAATAAAATAAAAAAAATCAACCCAAATTTAGGGTGCTCACATCCTACTCACCTTATAAAAATTTCGTCCTCGAAATTAAAATATTCGTAATCCTTCTAGGTCAAACCCCCACAATCAAATCCCAGAACTTAAATAAATCATACCATCAAAAGGACGACATGCAGGGTCATGGCATACGGTGGTAGTGAAAGTCTCATCTAGGTATTCTAGTCATGCTAAACCAAAACGGTCATAGGGTATCAAAACACACAAGCAATCTAGGGTGCTAAACAAAAGTTACAAAAATAACAAACCATCAAAATTGTAAGGCAGTCTACCATCCTATATGAAAACTGATACTTATCATCAAAAATAAAGAAAAGTAACTACCCATTATCTTTAAAGGGTTCAGAAAAAAAAAGAAAAGAAATCAAAATCAAAGTTAAGGAATGAAAGCCAATTCCATGGAAAATTTCCAATCACAATACGTATTAAGAATATTTAGTCTTGATACGATCTAAGTTGATCAAATTGGGGGAATCAAGATTTAGGCAATATGGAGGACAGGTTCAACAAAGTCTGAGATTGAGCATACAAGGATAGAGATTCAGGTCACAATCAAATTTAATTCAATTAAGTACAACCCAAGATATAATATGATAAGAAAAGATAATCGAAGTCGATTTGGTCGGATTAAGGAAACTAGGATTCAATGATATTGAAAAACCCCTTTTAGAGAAAACAGAAAAATTTCATACGAAGTCAGCAAATCATCCCTCTCTAATACTATCAGTTTATCATTTGCTAAACCATATTCTTTTTTTTTTCACAAGTCCCAATATGAAAATCAACCTCTATATAACTATCATCGAAATTTTATACCTTCAGTCATCCAAACCTTTACCACAATCACCATAGACAAAATCATTAAGTTCCAAAACATTTTCCACGAAACATACCCCTCTTTTTAGGAGTCAACACTTATTCATTTAATCAAAATTTCAAATTCCTTCACCTCGTTTTAAATTAGATCCGAAACCTCTAAATCCAGTTTATGGAATCCTTGGACTTGTTTAAATCGAGTCTCGTATTCACTAAACTCCAATACCCCTATGTCACACAAAATTTATTCTTTTTTTTATAAATCAACCTTCATATTTTCTTCAACATTCACCTTCAAATATTTTTTTTTGAATTCTACAATTTTCTTCCAATCATCTAAAATAATTTCTATAACGTAAAATCCTTATGTTCTCTTTGTCTCTAGTCACCATCTTACAATATCTAGTTCAATTTCGCATAATCATTTTATTCGATTAAATTCTCCTTTCTATCTCTAAATTTCTACATAGCCTTGTAATAGTTCCCAAGAATCAATAACAAGATTTTTAAGTTCTCAAAACTAGGTTGACCTTAAACATCCTCATTAGTTTTGAAATACATCCATGAATTATTCATAAACCACTTTCTGTGATTGTTTCTAAATTGATAACATTTATCCCTCGATTTTATTTTAAACCTTTACCACATCTCCATTTCAAATTTTCCATATTTGACAACCAACACTCTGATTCCTACAAAATCATCATATGATAACCAATTACATTATTTCCGAACTAGATGATTTACGTCACTTCCTCAACATTTCTCAGATAAAAATGATATAAAGATTCAAGAGTTTTCAAGGTATAGCTGACAGAATTATATATGAGACAGGGAATTGATATAATCAGGACAGGTATATAAGACAAGGAATGATGGTAGTAAAAATATTGGCAGGAAAAGAATGATAATAGAATCTGTTCTGCTTATCTATTTAAAAGAGGGCCCCATTTTTTTTTAAACAAGAATTATAATACCAAATCCAAAATAAGGCCTAGCAAAATCATTGGTTTATTGTATTAAGAAGAAATAAATTTTTGTAAGAAGTTACACAAGGTTTATAAAAATAGCTAAAGCTACATCCTAAGTAAACAATGAGAAACAAATAAAATAAAACAAAACAACAATAATTCCTTCTCTTTTTTTTTGAATGACTGAAACAAAAGTAGCAAAAACATGTTCGAAACATTTAAGGTACAATCTGATAATCATATGCGTCTATCCAAAATCATGGTACTCTATATCCTCGTCATACTAGTGAGCAAGGCTACGATAATCACAGAGTCCTTGACTTATGCACATACTTCTAGAATCGTGGTATTTAACATTTTTGCGGTGCCGCTTGCTTGGCTGCAAAATCTTAAATTTCCACACCCGAGAAATATATCCAGAGTCAGACTATATGTCCTCACCATGCTGGCTAATGTGACTATAGAAGACTAGATTCCATAACATAGATGACCTAGCCCATATAATTTCATCTTGTCAAAAAAATTTAAATTAAATCAACAATGAATACCCATAAATCAAATCAAATTTATCAACGAACTTCAAAATTCAAAATGAACAAAATCCATCAAAATACAACTCGGATGCAACAGCTATCATCAAGATTCAAAATTCGACAATCATTCATCAAAATCAATGAATACAACTCAAATTCAATCATAATCCATCAAAATCAAATTTAACAACAGTAAGTAAAAAAAATTAAATCAAGGGAAAAAAGAGTTCTCAAATCGAAGTTAAAATAAGATTCTCAAGGGTCGTTCCGAGAATCTCTCAAGGGTTCCTAACTGTGATTGAGTACCTTCAAGATATATCCTATTCCTACTGCAGGCTGTAGTGGTACTCAAGTTCGAATACCACTACATAAACTCGACCTGCATGGGCCACACTAAAAACGTGTCACGACCCGCACCCACTATTAGGGTACGAGAACGTAACAACGCCCAGCCTACGTCGCAGTGTCGGCGGTAGAACGCTGTCCTAGGTCACATCATCTAACAATATAATGCTAAGCAGATACAGTCTCAATCACATTTAAGGTAGAGCATGATAAGGTAAGATAAAACAGAAAATCCAAAAAGATACGGGAGATAGAAGTCTAAGTGTCTAAGATATAAAAACCCAGAAATACATCTCAAACTCAAATATAGTAATCCACAAAGTAAATACAACTCCAGACAAATGAAATAACTATCTAAACAACCTCTAAGGTGTCTCCTCTAGGCTAGCAGGCAACCTCCAAGCTATCTGTAAAATTTATCAACAGGTCCAGTCAGGACAGGAACGAGCACATCTCATCTAGAAAACCCAAGTAAATGACAGAGAATTATAAAGCAGTTATAGACAGTTGTATTGATGAAAATGGCAGTTTAAATTCAGGTGATGGTAAGAAAGACAGATAAGGTGCAAGGAAAGTAAATAACTAAACAAGAGAAGAATCATAGCAATGAAGTCTGTAAAAATAGAACTAGCTGAACCAGGGTAATATGATATGAAGTCCAGAAAATAATGTAGACCAGTGTAACTCCAATGTAAGTCCAGTACAAGATGAATCTAATACAAGATGAATCCAGTAAGGGACGATTCCAGTCATAGTGATCAATGATTCCAGGGTGAGTCCAGCCTATACTCTAACAGTGTGTTTTAAAATACCGAGATTGACATGTAAACGGCTGTGGATAATCCGGCACACCTCTCACTGATCAGGCGAGAGATGGCTATCATTCCAGTAGATTCCAGTAGGGGTGATTCCAGTAATGGGGTATGTCTACATGTCTTACTCTAGTATTTCTCCTCCCAGCAAGTGAATCCAGAATTCCGACACAATGATTCAAGATGAGTCCAGCCAAAATATAATGATACCAGTAAATGATTCCAGTAAATGATTCCAGTAAATGATTCCAGCAGTTGATTCCAGTAATAGAAGCCGGAAATGATGATACCAGTAATAGAGGCCAGAAAATAAATATGTGTCGTATACATGAATCCAGTAATATCCACACGTATTGTAACAAAGAATCGCATACAACTAACTAGAACTGAAATACAGTAATTGATAAATAAATGAGAGAACTATCAAAAAATGTACTCGCCTGATAACCTGAACAGCTGATAAGTATAGGGGGTCCAACTGAAGCCACAGAGTCCTATTTAAAGCAACACAGGTTACAAGGTGTCTGGCTTCTAATTAGAACAGCACAAGTCACAACATGTCCAGAAGGGTAATATAAAGCACTACAATGCATTCTATATGAATCTAGGTCAAACTAGGCCAAAGTCAACTCTGGTCAACTGCACTAGTCAAACTAGGTCAAACTAGGTCATGTCCTAATCCAGTAAGTCTTACTAGGCCTAACCAAGACTATCCTAGCAAGCGCACATCAATACAAGGCTATACAAGCCAACATACACCCAACTCTATATAGCATGCAATTATTCAATACTCAAATAGGCAAGAATTCACATTGGATATACACTAGGTAATCTATTACTTTAAGCTATATATGTCTACACATATATAAACATGCATATATTAGTATTCAACATTAGGTCTATAATCATGGCATTTCAAATGGTTATATAAACTTATATATTACAACACAATATGCTAACATATATATAATATACATACATAGCTAAGTTAACTATATTCATAAATACTTATTTAAGAGGCTATGTGTGTGTATGTGAACATGGCAAAGGGGCAAGTGAGGGTTAAATAAGCATACATAGTGTATATATATCAAAGAGTGTCAAAGTGTAAGTGAACAATGTGTCAAGTGTGATAG
This sequence comes from Iris pallida, assembly GCA_029216955.1. Lineage (NCBI taxonomy): Eukaryota > Viridiplantae > Streptophyta > Magnoliopsida > Asparagales > Iridaceae > Iris > Iris pallida. The sequence continues at coordinate 19,826 of JANAVB010019257.1, forward strand.
TGTCAACATAGTGTAAGGGGGTACATGAGGTAATATAGGATTTATGTTAACATAGAACATTACATCTCATTAACTTATAAATTGCATACATTACATCTATTATTATATTACATTCATGCTTGCATTCATTCATCATTCATTATTCTCTTGCACCACTATATGCACCACATATTACATACTATAGAACCTACATATTCATTACAAGCCATACTTATACATGCTTACATCAGATAGGATACTTACACCTCATACACCATTTATTTAACCATTTACTCATGCTTGTATTCTCTATTTAATTACATAACGTATATATATTAACATAGATTACAATCAAATAGAATATTTATTACACACAAGGGTGCACAAAATGCATATGCCGAATAGTAACTCCTACTAATAATCAATACTGTACCATCTCAGCATGAATTAAAACTTAGGATTAAAGTATGTTATAGATCTATGTGTTAGCTTTCCGAAACTTTAAACGGATTGCGTTTTCGTTTTCGGAAACTCCCGGAATCGCGAAAACACCGAGAACGCGTTTGTCTTTCGTACAGCTGACACTCAAATAATTTTCTAGAAAGTTACAGAAAGAATTAGGCCTATTAATACATGTTTTTGGAAAGCTAACTTCAATACGCTTCTTTTAAAAAAAACGGGAGATTAAACCGAGCTTTGAGCTAGAAGTTATGACATTTCAAAGTTAGGACTGAAATTAAAAACGTGGATAAAAATCATGACGGATTTAGATAGTTTGAGCCAAAAGAATACACAATATATATCCTAATTATCCACAACAATAATAGCAATAATAATATGAGGAACCACACTCAAAAACTTGATTATATAATCATCATGAACCATTTATTACATATATAAATATAGATACACTATCATTACAATATATATATATATATATATATATATATATATATATATATATATATAAATCTATATATGTAACATGAACACATCCACGACACAAAGGACACTCCTATGACCTCCAAATGGACACAAAATGGACACAAATGGAGATACAACCATGGGGGTCATTCCTATGGGTTCAAAATAGACCTATATGCATGAGGAAATGAAAAGGAGAAGGGATTTATACCTTCCGGTAGATCGAATCGAAGAAAAATCTTTCCGGAGCGACACCGACACGTAGAGATTCCAAAAGGACACGAACGAGCTCCGAATCCTTCCAAACTTGGGTAGCTTCCTCCTTGGCTAGAATGGAGAAGGAAGGAAAAAGATTTGGTGGTGAAATGGAAGGATTTGGTGGAGAAATTGCTAGGGATTGCTCTCTAGGAATTTGGGGAAGAACAAGAGAGAGAAAAATAGATGGATAATGACAAATGGGATGCTCAACCCTATTGTGAAACCCATTGTTTGTAAATAAATATTAAATAGTGTTTCATTAATATTTCAAAATTATTATTATTATTAATATTGTTATTATTATTAAATATTTTTGGATGGAAAGAATTTCGAAAAAATATTAATAACAGGACTTTTTGATTTTTGGATCAGACCCGAACCCAGACCCGAGCCTGAGCCGAACCCAATCCCATTTCTTTCTTTCCTAAATCTGTTTGGCTAATGTTATTAATAAAAAAAAATAATATTTGGGAGAGCTGGTCCCAAAGGACTAGCACACACCCACTCGTTCAAAGCCAGCCATTCACTCCCAAGAATTAGTCAGCACCCTTCCTATTCTAAACCCCCAACTCCACTCCACTTTATATCTCCCAACCCATCAACTTCCCAACTCTCTATCTCCCTCTATTTACTCACCCCACGTTTCTCTCCACACCCTCACAGAACAGCATTCACTTTTACTCTCTTTCTCACAACAATTTCTCACTAAACTAATCCCTCTCTCTTTTCTTCCTGTGCTTTTCTCTTCCTGGAGAAAGTAAACCCTCTCCCGAAACCCTTTCCCGTGGCCGAGCGCCACCCTCCGCGCGTGCTCCCTCTCCCGAGCCCGCGACCCCCTCGGCGGACTTCCCCGTGGCCGTGCGGCTTCCTCCGCCCGCAGCCAGACCGACGGCTCCCCGCCCGGTGCCCTAGCTCCCCGCGAGCGCGCCGCCTTCCCCGCGCTCCTCCCGACGTTCCCCGCCGTCAGCGCCGCCGTCCGCCCTTTCCCTTCCGGCGAGGCGCGACCTCTCCGGCCAGAACCGCTGTCCGCGGACTACCCCGCGCTCTTCCCCGAGCCCCCGGCCCCGAGCCGCGTTCGTCCGCCGCTGTCCGCGTGAGCCCCACGGCCGACCCCTTTCCGGCGGAGCCCCTTCCCGCCGTTCGCCGACAGCGAGCCCGCGCCCCCTTCGCGGTCTCCGGCCAGACCTTTCCAGCGGATCCCCTCTCTCCCGCAGACTCTTCCGCGCCTCTTCTGTGCGTGGGCGACCCTGTTGTCGCGAGGCGTTGCTGTCCAGATCTGTGACCTGCTGCCGAACTTCGTTTCGGATTTTCCCAAGTTTTTCCTGCGGCTCCCCGCCAACGAAATTTGGTAATTTCTTGTTAGTCACAGTAGTCCGTCCCTCCCCGTAGAGTCGGTGATGAAAATCAGTCCCCGGATTCCCTTCGGGAAATCCGGTTAGCTGCGTTATATTTTCGATTAGCTACGTTAGCATATTTTCCTGTGTTTTATCTGCTGGTTTGGTGTGAATTGGTTGGATTATGGAATTTCCGGATATTTCGGGAAATTCGGTTGTTTGGGAATTATTCTGGTGGTGTTGGAAATTAGTTTCGGTGGATATTTTGGGATTATTATTTGGGATGGAATATTTGCAGGTTTTCTGTGGCACATTTCCCAGTTTTGGGTTTGTCCCGAAATAGAGGAAGTGCTGCCCAAATTTTCACAAAAAATTATATTTATATTGATTTCAAAATTGGCTTTCGAAAATGAATTTTAAACTGATTTTTCGGGCGACGACCGTACCGGTCTGTGGGCCCTGGCGAAATGCAAACGCACCGGTCCGACCGGGCGTTGAGGTATTAGCTGGATTTTGAGGAATGGACCGAGTCTGAGACTCTTAGCTTTCATTTTCAATTATTTTATTTAATATTTAGGCTATTTATTATAATTATTTAATTACTGCACTTTATTTAATAATTAAGTCATTTTTCTTTTATTTGATGTAAAAGATAATTGTACAGGGCATAAGCCCACTCTAGGATGTTTAGCTGTGCCCATGTATTGTTTAGCGTAGGTTTTACTTTATTTTTCTGGGTGGATGTTGATCTTGGGTGGTATTTTGATTAGACGTATAATCGTAGTTAGAGCGTAATTTTATAATTAATCAAGAATTAATTAAATGGATAAAATAATAGTAAGATAACTAGTTCATGATTTATCACTGTAAGAAATTATATTTTTATAGATATTACAAAATACAAAGTTTTCCAAAGATAATCGGTTCTCGTTGTTATTTCCAAATAATCAATTAATCGGTTTAATCAACGCACATAGTTGGCGACGTAAACGATAGCTGTAGCTTAATAACAACTAAAACCCGACTAGGACTTACTACTAGAGATTGCAACTAGCACACTTAGCCTGGTTATACAAAGGATCTAAGTCGAGTTCTCAACTGTAGGAACTCGAAGTTACACCTGACGTTCCTCCTCGGTACCGACTCGTCTTTCCAGTCATTCTAATACAAAGGCAAGTGCAGTTATGTCTATTTGGTAATTTATCTAGTAATTGTTCTATTGCAATTTTAAACCACATTGCTACACGGAACTCTCTCATAGAGTATTGATTGTGGAACTCTTTATTAGAGTTCAAATATTGACTTATTGATTGAATCTGATTGACTCAGGATATTGGGGGAGTAGTGTAGCGTCTATGACCAATACCCCTATATTGCATCATTGATTGTGCGAGCTGATTCCTCCTATACACGAGGATAGGCCGGACCGTATCATTAGGATATAATTGAATCATCCCAAGCCGGTCATAGTTCGTTACCTACTCAAATCACATTGTTTTCAATTGTAGAATTGTTGAAAAATATTGTTAAAGTATTTCAAATTGTTTAACATTGCAAATTTCAAATTATTATTTGAATTATTGGATATTCGTAATTGTACTTTGCTCCCTCCTGACTGGAGACCCAACATTTTAGGTATCGCTGATGATGCTTTGTTCCACGATATTTTTTCCTGAGATTCCAACTAGAGGACGATGATCTCGAGACTGATGAGCTGGATGCCTAGATTTTTCTTCTTCTTTTATAATTTATGATGTTTGTGGAAAACAATGTATTACAGATGTATCTTTTATTTTATTGTAAAAGTTTTTTTTAAACTATTCGAATTATTAAAGTTGTGACAATTAGACTGTGTTGTTTATTTACCTGCATGAGTGATACAGCTTACTGCCGCCGTCTCAACAACGGTGCAGGCTGGGCATGATCCGATTCGACCCAATTATTTGGGATCGTGTCGTGACATGTTTTTAGTGGTGGCCCATGCAGGTCTGAACAACAACTTAGGAAAACATACCTAGAAATAATTAGATCACTAGAACATTAATTTGTCACAACATAGGACCGAAATATATTATAAATAAATATTTTTGTTTGATTATAGACTGGTAGGATACCTTGCTTATGTTTGCATCCTAAACCATCCAGAGAATGACCGTTGACCAAATCCTGCTGGCGATGAGGTGTCATCTCCGGATCATACCCCATCTCCTCAACCAAGCCCAGGGTCTTTTCCCTCGCGGCTGTTTGACCGTCCTCAAAGTGCATCCAGTGAAGTTTTCCCTACACTGGCGATTCCTACCTCATCTCAAACTGAGTTGCATTTCCTAGGTGGAGTATTCATTTTGTTGCTCCACCAGTACCAGCAAACATCTTCCAAATGGTTGTCCTATTTCAAGTAATCCTGGAGTTCCAGAAAGCTCAAGATGAAGCCTAGTAGGAACAGATGAATATCACGAGAGAAGACATGAAGAACGTCATGATGTAGCCTTAGTTATCCCCAACCAAGTTAGAGCAGAACTTTTGTTCTAGGAAGGATACCCTTGAATCTAGAAGATATTTGGGTCCCATCAAGTACTCTACTTTCCGGCAGTTTTGTCGTAGAAGCTATGGGCTTGTAACTATTGCAAGAGGCCTGGTCATCAGGCTGTTAGTTGCCGCAAGAGATTGGGACAATGTTTGGCATGTGGATCTGCTGAACATCGGGTAAAGGACTGTCCTTATCTTTCTATCAAACCAGAGCTCATATCCCAGCAACACCTGTTAGGCCACAATCTAAGGACCCTCTTCCTATCCAGCAGACCCTGCCCCTTACAATAAGGCATGATTCAGACTCAAAGATCATAGAAGATGAAGGACCAGATCGATGAACTGAAGGCTCTAGGATTTATTCAGGGTGGAACTTCACCTTAGGGAGTACCTATCTTGTTTGTGCTCCAGAAGGATGGAACAAACGGATGTGCATCATTTACCAAGACACTAAAGAACAAGTGCTCTCTGTCCGGATCGAGGATCTGTTTGATCTGTTTGTGTGGAGTTAGGGTGTTTCGAAGTTTGACTTAAGATTTGACTACCATCATATCAAAGTCAGGAAAGAGGACATTTCCAAGACGGCGTTCAAACACCAAGTATGGGTAGTTTTCTTTGGTCAGGACGTTAGACTGACAAATGCTTCTGCTGTGTTCATGAATCTCATGAACAGAGATTTTCATGAGTATTTGAATCAGTTTATCTTCTCCATAGATAACCTTCTGATATATTTGAAGACTGAAGAAGAGCATGAAGAACACCTGAGGAAGTTTTGGAAACTTTGAGGAAAAAGAAGTTTTATGGTAAGTTATCTGAACGTGGATCTTTGACAAGGTGGACTTTTGGCCATGTTGTCAAGAGAAGAAACTTCGATGGAAAATAGCTGTTGTTGAAGAGGGGTATACCCCAAATTCAATTCGGAAGATTCTTGAACTTGGCCGGCTACTACCAGAAGTTCGTGAAGGATTTCGCCAAGATTGCTGAGCCAACAACGAAACTCACTTGGAAGGATGAAGAGTTCATCTGAACGAAAGATTGCCAGGCGGCATTGAGGAGCTGAAGAAGAGACTTACCACTACACCAATCCTTGCGCTACCCGCAGGAACCGGTGGGTTCTCAATTTATAGTAATGCCTCTGGAAAGGACTGGGCTGCGTTCTTCAACAACATGGGAAAGTAATTGCTTACACATGTAGGCAACTACAGACTCATGAGAAGAATCATCCCACACCTAATTTGAATTGCTGCAATTATCTTTACTTTGAAGCTATGGAAGCATGACTTTATGGAAAGGAAGTGAAAATATATACGGACTACAAAAGTCTGAAATATGTCTTCACTCAGAAAGAGCTGAATGTTAGACTAAGAAGATGGCTGAAGCAGATGAAGGATTTCGACATCAACCTGTAGTACCATTCAGGTAAGGCTAATATGGTCGCTGATGCACTTGGTCGACACTGATGGCGAAGTTCTTAACCAAGGACCGGCACCTACTAGAAGACGTCGAGAAGTTGGACTGGAGGTTATACTATCTGGAGATAGAAGGACGGAGCTGGATGCTGATTCAGTATTGATGAAGTTCGAGGCTGAGGGACAAAATCAAGAGAGCGTAGTTTCAAAACAAGGCACTTTTGCAGGCTTAGAGATCAAGTGTTGGCAGGAACACTCGAGGGTTTCTAAATTGATCAGCATTGGAACTCTGAAGAAAGGTACGAGACTTTGCGTATCGGCTGACAAACGGAGGAACGAGTTGATGAAAGAAATGCACCAGTCGCAGTATTCCATATATTCAGGAGCTAATAAGATGTATCGAAATATGCCTCCATTGATTGGTGCTATGGAATGAAGAAGGACAATTCCAGGTATGAGATTAGATGTGAATTTGTCAACATGAGGAATTTAGTAAGAGAACAACAAGTGGTTGCAGCCGCTGAACAATTCGGAGTGGAAGTAGAAGCATATAACAATGAACTTTGAGTAAAGATTGCCTTGTTCCCAAGGAGGGAAGGGCACCAATTGGATTATAGAAAACCGACTGACTAAGTCAGCACACTTTCAAGGTTGGTTATCCACTAAGAAGTTGGCAGCATTGTACGAGAGGCACATTTACCGAATTCATGGAGTACCACGGGACGAGCAAGCAGAGAGGTCAATCCAGATGCTTGAAGATGTATTGAGATTTTGCGTCTCGGAATTTGGTACATCAGGCCATTTGAAGTTTAAGACGCGTTGAAAGTAGCGTACCAGTTAGCTCTACCAGCTAATCTTGAGAGGTTGTAACGTCTTCTACGTCACAGCTCAGACGCTACATTTCGGATCCGAGTCACATTTTGGATAATTCAGAACTGAAGATTGGAATCAACCTTTCAGTGCCAGAGAAACCAGTTGCAAGCGTAGTCAGAGGTGAGAAGAAGATCAGAATTTGAGCCATCACATAAACTCCTACTTCTTATCTTTTCGTTCTAAACTTGACTGATGCTGCTATGTTAGCCTAGTTTTGCAAGCTATCTTTTTTTTCAAGCTTGATCATGACGGTATTTTATTGGGTGCACCCACTAATATATTGTCTAATCAGGACCGGTGCATGATGGTCTGGTCAACCTCGTGTACTTTGGTTCGCTTTTGTATTTTTTTTTTCTCTGCATGGATGATATCATAAATGAAATTTGTCCCTAAACCGTCTCATCCACGACTGCCTTGAAAATTCTTATTGTTGGACCTGAGTTACATGCGTAGTACCCGTAACTGTTTGATTTTCCTACCCTGCCTTTAATTTCGAGGACAAAATTTTCTAAGGAGGGAAGATTGTGAAACCCATTGTTTGTAAATAAATATTAAATAGTGTTTTATTAATATTTCAAAATTATTATTATTATTAATATTGTTATTATTATTAAATATTTTGGATGGAAAGAATTTCGAAAAAATATTAATAACAGGGCTTTTTGATTTTTGGATCAGACCCGAACCCAGACCCGAGCCTGAGCCGAACCCAATCCCATTTCTTTCTTTCCTAAATCTGTTTGGCTAATGTTATTAATAAAAAAAAATAATATTTGGGAGAGCTGGTCCCAAAGGACCAGCACACACCCACTCGTTCAAAGCCAGCCATTCACTCCCAAGAATTAGTCAGCACCCTTCCTATTCTAAACCCCCAACTCCACTCCACTTTATAACTCCCAACCCATCAACTTCCCAACTCTCCATCTCCCTCTATTTACTCACCCCACGTTTCTCTCCACACCCTCACAGAACAGCATTCACTTTTACTCTCTTCCTCACAATAATTTCTCACTAAACTAATCCCTCTCTCTTTTCTCCCTGTGCTTTTCTCTTCCTGGAGAAAGTAAACCCTCTCCCGAAACCCTTTCCCATGGCCGAGCGCCACCCTCCGCGTGTGCTCCCTCTTCCGAGCCCGCGACCCCCTCGACGGACTTCTCCGTGGCCGCACGGCTTCCTCCGCCCGCAGCCAGACCGGCAGCTCCCCGCCCGGTGCCCTAGCTCCCCGCGAGCGCGCCGCCTTCACCGCGCTCCTCCCGGTGTTCCCCGCCGTCAGCGCCGCCGTCCGCCCTTTCCCTTCCGGCGAGGCGCGACCTCTCCGGCCAGAACCGCTGTCCGCGGACTACCCCGCGCTCTTCCCCGAGCCCCCGGCCCCGAGCCGCGTTCGTCCGCCGCTGTCCGCGTGACCCCCGCGGTCGACCCCTTTTCGGCGGAGCCCCTTCCCGCCGTTCGCCGACAGCGAGCCCGCGCCCCCTTCGCGGTCTCCGGCCAGACCTCTCCAGCGGATCCCCCCTCTCCCGCAGACTCTTCCGCGCCTCTTCTGTGCGTGGGCGACCCTGTTGTCGCGAGGCGTTGCTGTCCAGATCTGTGACCTGCTGCCGAACTTCGTTTCGGATTTTCCCAAGTTTTTCCCGTGGCTCCCCGCCAACGGAATTTGGTAATTTCTTGTTAGTCACAGTAGTCCGTCCCTCCCCGTAGAGTCGGTGATGAAAATCGGTCCCCGGATTCCCTTTGGGAAATCCGGTTAGCTGCGTTATATTTTCGATTAGCTACGTTAGCGTATTTTCCTGTGTTTTATCTGCTGGTTTGGTGTGAATTGGTTGGATTATGGAATTTCCGGATATTTCGGGAAATTCGGTTGTTTGGGAATTATTCTGGTGGTGTTGGAAATTAGTTTCGGTGGATATTTTGGGATTATTATTTGGGATGGAATATTTGCAGGTTTTCTGTGGCGCATTTCCCAGTTTTGGGTTTGTCCCGAAATAGAGGAAGTGCTGCCCAAATTTTCACAAAAAATTATATTTATATTGATTTCAAAATTGGCTTTCGAAAATGAATTTTAAACTGATTTTTCGGGCGACGACCGTACCGGTCTGTGGGCCCTGGCAAAATGCAAACGTACCGGTCCGACCGGGCGTTGAGGTATTAGCTGGATTTTGAGGAATGGACCGAGTCTGAGACTCTTAGCTTTCATTTTCAATTATTTTATTTAATATTTAGGCTATTTATTATAATTATTTAATTACTGCACTTTATTTAATAATTAAGTCATTTTTCTTTTATTTGATGTAAAAGATAATTATACAGGGCATAATCCCACTCTAGGATGTTTAGCTGTGCCCATGTATTGTTTAGCGTAGGTTTTACTTTATTTTTCTGGGTGGATGTTGATCTTGGGTGGTATTTTGATTAGACGTATAATCGTAGTTAGAGCGTAATTTTATAATTAATCAAGAATTAATTAAATGGATAAAATAATAGTAAGATAACTAGTTCATGATTTATCACTGTAAGAAATTATATTTTTATAGATATTACAAAATACAAAGTTTTCCAAAGATAATCGGTTCTCGTTGTTATTTCCAAATAATCAATTAATCGGTTTAATCAACGCACATAGTTGGCGACGTAAACGATAGCTGTAGCTTAATAACAACTAAAACCTGACTAGGACTTACTACTAGAGATTGCAACTAGCACACTTAGCCTGGTTATACAAAGGATCTAAGTCGAGTTCTCAACTGTAGGAACTCGAAGTTACACCTGACGTTCCTCCTCGGTACCGACTCGTCTTTCCAGTCATTCTAATACAAAGGCAAGTGCAGTTATGTCTATTTGGTAATTTATCTAGTAATTGTTCTATTGCAATTTTAAACCACATTGCTACACGGAACTCTCTCCTAGAGTATTGATTGTGGAACTCTTTATTAGAGTTCAAATATTGACTCATTGATTGAATCTGATTGACTCGGGATATTGGGGGAGTAGTGTAGCGTCTATGACCAATTCCCCTATATTGCATCATTGATTGTGTGAGCTGATTCCTCCTATACACGAGGATAGGCCGGACCGTATCATTAGGATATAATTGAATCATCCCAAGCCGGTCATAGTTCGTTACCTACTCAAATCACATTGTTTTCAATTGTAGAATTGTTGAAAAATATTGTTAAAGTATTTCAAATTGTTTAACATTGCAAATTTTAAATTATTATTTGAATTATTGGATATTCGTAATTGTACTTTGCTCCCTCCTGACTGGAGACCCAACATTTTAGGTATCGCTGATGATGCTTTGTTCCACGGTATTTTTTCCTGAGATTCCAACTAGAGGACGATGATCTCGAGACTGATGAGCTGGATGCCTAGATTTTTCTTCTTCTTTTATAATTCATAATGTTTGTGGAAAACAATGTATTACAGATGTATCTTTCATTTTATTGTAAAAGTTTTTTTTTAAACTATTCGAATTATTAAAGTTGTGACAATTAGACTGTGTTGTTTATTTACCTGCATGAGTGATACAGCTTACTGCCGCCGTCTCAACAACGGTGCAGGCTGGGCATGATCCGATTCGACCCAATTATTTGGGATCGGGTCGTGACACCTATCCTTATTGTGGCAGGCCATAAAGGTGGTTTTGTCCTATTAGGAAAAGTCCAAAAGCCCCTACTAACCTATTCTATGAGTATTAGGAAAGGGCTAATTGGTTGGGGCTAAATTAGTCATTCTAAAGTCTCTAATCACACTAACCTTATCCATAATAATTAGTCTAACCTCTAACTAAAATATTTCTATTATGTGGACTAAAATTAATATCATGTGGGCCATGCCTAACTAGTGTGTGGGTCCCACTAGAGTCAAACTACCCCCGGGTCCCCGTTTCAAGTTGGATTGAGTTGAAATTCGAACCCGACTCAAATAACCCCAAAACAATATCATAAATAATAAAATAATATCAAAATAATTCAAAGAGGTCAAATACAAAAATATCCTTAGGCAAAAAATGACATTAAAATATCATAATCACATGGTTAGGCTCTAGGTCAAACAATCTCTAGGGTTTCACTAGCAAAACGTCAAAACCACAAGTCATTGATTTAAATAATATTAAAATGATTTAAAATCACCAAAAATTATATCATGAATTAAATACCATTATTAAAATAATTATAAACACGAAATTTCAAAATTACCCTCAATCAAAAAATTAAAATAAAATAAAATAAAAATCAACCCAAAATTTAGGGTGCTCACATCTATGACCGTATAGTTGAGATGTATTCTATTTCAATATACGTAGCTGGCTATGTTCGCCCCCGCTCTCCAGTATTCTGGTTCTGGGCGTGATATTAGGAAATGGTGATCAACATTAGAACTTGGTGTTTTGTGATTTGAAGTCTCCTTTGCTCTAGATCTAAGTTATTTCTATTTTCGGATTTTGCATGGTTTGATCTCTTTAAGTTGGATTTTCATGGGTTTTGGTGTTTCCAAGTGGAAGAGTATTCAATTCTACCTAAGTTGGAACTTTGGAAATCTGGATTTGGAGTTCGGATGGCCAAGTTATGATGTTTTGAAGCCTTGGGTTCATCCATGGTGTTCTTGCTGTTTGGAGAAGACAGTGAGCAGTGTGCAGAGCCGTTTAGCTTACGCACACTGAGCTGTGCGCACCCTTTAGCGTGCGTACGCAGACTTAGGTACACTTCCTCTTGGAAGCGTGTCTCTTGAGCGTGCGTGACTTTTCATGTACGCCGCTCCCTTGAGCGTGCGTGACTTTTCACGAACGCTGCTCCCTTGAGCGTGCGTGACTTTCCACCTACGCTGCTCTCTCAGCGTGCGTGACTTTTCACCTACGCTGCTCTCTCAGTGTGCGTGACTTTTCACCTATGCTGGTCTCTCAGCGTGCGTGACTTTTCACCTACGCTGCTCTCTCAGCGTGCGTGACTTTTCACCTACGCTGCTCTCTGTAGCGTACATGACTTTTCACCTATGCTGCTCTCTGTAGCGTGCGTGATTTTTCACCTACGCTGCTCTCTCAGCGTGCGTAACTTTTCACCTACGCTGCTCTCTGTAGCGTGCGTGACTTTTCACCTACGCTGCTCTCTCAGCGTGCGTGACTTTTCACCTACGCTGCTCTCTGTTGTGTGCGTGACTTTTCACCTACGCTGCTCTCTCAGCGTGCGTGACTTTTCACCTACGCTGCTCTCTGTAGTGTGCGTGACTTTTCACCTACGCAGCTCTCATGCGTGCGTGACTTCCGCGTACGCTGCTCCCCTGAACCCCTTGCTTAACCCATTGGCTCTTGGAGTTTTGGTCTTATTCTTTAAGCTTGGCTCTTCTATAACCCTGTACTTTGATATTTTATTAGATATTTGATGCCCATTTTATATCCTTACGCCTTTTGTCATGAACTTGATTTTAATTATATATCTGGAATGACTATTGTACATGGCACGGTATGACAAGGAACTAGCATAACTCGACAGTGACCCGTAGTGGTGCACTCCTGACATGACCAACCTGACATGATAGTGGCCCGTCGTGGCGCACTCCTGACAAGTACCATGACATGATTTATCTTGATAATTTAACTTGACCTGCATTGACACCGTGGGTGGTTCTTCTTGCTTGCTTGTTAAATCCACTTGTCCTATCTTGCATCATGTCTAGGATGGGACTCCTGAGTACCACGGTCAGGAGCACCTACTAAAATGGATTAAGGTTAATAACTAGAATAACACAGTAGTCATGAAGAGATGACACAGCTACAGGCAATCCCGTTACCTGGGCGCTCTTGGGATCTGTAGCCTGTCGTCGAGTAGGGCACATTTCCAGCACACCGTCGCGTGTTGCACCCTCTAAGTCACCTAAGGGTACATTTGTCTTCGGGGTGATGTACCCACCTGAATTCAACCCCTAATTTTCGACCTGGGTAACCTGGATGGTCTGCAGGGCTTGTGGCTGTGGAACAATCTCACTGCATCTTGTTAGTAATTACGCCTGTGATAACCCTAGTTAGTTAAAGTAGTAAGCCGTAGGATCTGCTTGGCCGTGATTAATTGAATGAGGTATTACCAGTCTAGTCATGTCTTGATCCCATGCAAGCTTGCTTCCTGTCTTGATTACTTACATTACTTATCTTGCCGATAAATGGTGCGAAACCAAGCTCTGTTCAGATGAAGGGTTACAACCCCGATCCTTGTTTGGTTTACGGGTTGTAACCTGGCTATCGGAATAGTTCCATGGTTATCTCGTCGTATGTCATCCTGACATGTTTTCGTAATTTTAGTTTTAATATTAGATTTTCTGTGCTGATTGCTGGCTTTTGTTCTTATTTCGTGCCCCCCTTGTGGCACTTGCTCTTTCTGGGGTTGACCCAGCTGGTTTTGTGTGGCCAGATTTCGGAGCAGCTCCCGAGGATCTACCAAGCTTCTAGCCCAATGGTGACAACTAGACGGAACCCGGGCCAAGAGTGGGTTTTCCTTTTTGTCTTGCCCACTTAATTGTAAAACTATTCTTTTGAGGCGTTTAGCCGACGAGCACCTGTTAGCTCGATGCACTTTTACTTACTGTCTGCCTACGGGCTGTAAACATGATTGACAAATCCTAGGGTTGATCATGTATGACTAAACTCTTGCTAGTCCTAACATTTTGTAACGACTAGCTTCATGATCAGTTGAATATGTAATATTTGGGACGCCTTATTATTGTATATTTAATGATCATACATCTTGCGACTTTACTTACTTGTGGTGATTGAGACACTAGGCTTGTTCATAACCATAAGAGACTGTTGGCTTGTAGAAAACCCTCACATATCTAGACAGCCGTGACCGTATATCGAGGTGGTTTCCATTTCAATATACGTAGCTGGCTATGTCTGCCCCCGCTCTCCAGTATTCTGGTTCTGGGGCGTGACAACTAGCTTGGAAACTGTTGTTGTACGAAAACTCTACCAGGTGCAGGTGATCTTCCCATGAACCACCGAAGTCGAGTGTACAAGATCTCAATATGTCTTCCAAGGTTTGTATGGTATGCTCTGACTGACCATCTGTCTGTGGGTGATACGCTGAGCTGAACTGGAGGCGAGTCCCCAAACTCTCTTGCAAGCTACACCAAAAGTGCGACGTAAATCTGGAATCTCTGTCCGAGGTGATACTGACTGGTACACTGTGCAATCTGACAACCTGTCGGAGATACATCTTCGCTAGCTGAGCCGTCGACTGACCAACTATGAACGGGAGAAAGTGAGCCACCTTCGTGAGCCTGTCTATGACAACCCAAATAGCGTCTCTGCCAGCCGGGGATCTAGGCAATCCAGTCACAAAATCCATGGTTATATGCTCCTATTTCCACACTGGAATTGGCAATGGTTGAAGTAGTCCAGCTGGTCTCTGATGTTCAGCCTTAATTTGTTGGCAGACTAAACAACGAGAGACGAACCGGGCTATCTCCCTCTTAATGCCATTCCACCAAAAGTGCTGACGAATATCACGGTACATCTTTGTGCCACCGGGATGAATGGAATACTGCGAACTGTGGGCCTCTGCCATAATCTCCTGTCTAATATCTCTACTGGGTACACAAAGACGTGTACCATGTCGAAGTGTACCGTCTTCATGGATACATAACTCGGGTCTTCGTCCTGCCTCACACTCTGCTCTGAGTCGCTGAAGCTTGGAATCTGCTGACTGCGCCATCCGAATCCTCTCGACTATAGTGGACTGAACTTGCATGCCGGCCATCAATGCCATACTGGAAGGGAGAAAAACTTCTATACCCATCTCCTGAAGATCGGCTAATAACTCCGGCTGCGCTGTGAGAAATAAACTCCAGCTCTCCTGCTCAAATCATCTGCAACAACGTTGGCCTTCCCAGGATGATACTGCAAGTTGATGTCATAATCCACAAGCAGCTCTAGCCATCTTCTCTGAAGCATGTTAAGATCCTTCTGGGTGAACACATACTTCAGACTCTTGTGGTCGGTAAAAATCTCTACCCGATCTCCATACAAGTAGTGCCTCCAAAGCTTAAGTACAAACACTACTGCTGCCAGCTCCAAGTCATGGGTTGGGTAATTCCTCTCATGATCATGAAGTTGTCGTGACGCATAAGCTATTACCTTTCCATGTTGCATCAGAACACATCCTAAACCTCTGCCCGAAGCATCACAGTACACTGAGAATCCTACGGTTCCATCTGGAAGCGTGAGAATAGGAGCCGTCATCAAGCCTCGCTTCAACCTCTCAAAAGAATCCTGGCACTCTGTTGTCCAAGCAAACTGCACATCCTTGCGGGTCAACTGGGTCAATGGCGCTGAAATTCGAACAAAGTTTGAAACAAATCGCCGGTAGTAACCGGCCAATCCAAGAAAACTACGGACTTCTGCCACTGTGCTAGGTACCGACCATGTTTCAATGGCCACGATCTTCTGGAGATCTACTTCTACTCCTCCTCTGGTGATGATATGACCCAAGTACGAAATGCGATCGATCCAGAACTCGTATTTACTGAACTTGGCATACAACTGGTGCTCTCTGAGAATCTGGAGGACAACTCGAAGATGCTGCTCATGCTCCACCTCACTCTTACTGTAGACCAAGATGTTGTCCAGGAACACAATCACGAACTGATCCAAATAAGGCATAAAGATACGATTCATAAGGTCCATGAATACTGTCGGCGTATTGGTTGCTCCAAATGGCATCACAAGGAACTCCCAATGCCCATATCTCGATCTAAAAGCTGTCTTCGGATGTCCTACTCTCTGACTCTAATCTGATGGTATCCTGACCGCAAGTCGATCTTCGATAATACTTTTGCCCACTTGAGTTGATCAAACAAGTCATCTATCCTCGGGAGAGGGTATCTGTTCTTGATTGTCACTGAGTTCAAGGTACGATAATCTACACATAATCTGGACGTACCATCCTTCTTTTTTACAAGAAGCATCGGGGCTCCCCAAGGCGATCCACTTGCACGAATGAATCCCTTGGTTCTGAGTTCTTCAATCATCTTGTACAATATCTCTAGCTCTGACGGCGCCATCCTGTAGACTCTCTCTGACACTGGGGCTGTCCCGGGAATCAAGTCGATGGTAAACTCGATCTCTTGCTCTGGCAGCATCCCTGGAAGCTCTTCTAGGAAAACATCTGAAAACTCTTCGACTATCCGAGGTAACTGTACTACTGCTACTGCCATCCCCAATACTGGAGGAGAAGGTTCAACTTTGCCTCGGGAGAAGAAAAACTCCGGCTCGCCTGGAATGCTAAAAATAACCCTGCCAATATGGCAGTCTATCCTAGCATACTGGTCCCTCAACCAATCCATCCCTAAGACCACATCATAATCGGCCATCGGAAACTCTATCAATCTAGCGAGAAATTCTCTACCGCTAACTACGATCCGACACGAGGAAAACACTCTATCTACTCCCACAACTCCGTTACCAGTAAGTATATTGAGCCTTACTGATAATGACTCGGGCTCCAGTCCTACCCGTGTCACGAATCGTGCAAACATAAATGAATGCGATGCACCAGAGTCAAATAATACTGAAGCTGGAAAGGTGTTAACGAGAATAGTACCTGCCACTACCTCTCCTGTTGCTAATCCTTCTTCTCCCATGGTCAAGGCCAGCACTTGACCATGTCCTCTGGGTGCGGGTCCCCTCTGCTAAAAATTCCTCTGCCTGCTCTGGATCAGGGCTTGGGCTTGGGCATACTGCTGCGGTCTCTGCTGCTGGAATGCCTGGGCCTGCGTCGGTAATAGCCTCGGGAACGGGTACTGCAGCTGCTGCTGCAGCTGGACTGACACTGGTCCTATAACTGAAGGACTAGAGAAGGACGATGAACTCCCCCTGTTCGGACAGTTCCCAACCCTGTGGTCCGGGGTACCACAAACTAAGCACAAATCCTGTGCTCTGCGACACTCTGACACCACATGTCCTGGCTTCCCGCAGTGTGAACATCCCACTGCGGAAGACTGCTTCTGCTTCTGCTGCTGAGGGTACGTCGAGGTGGAATGCTGAACCGACGTCACTGAGGCCGCCCGTCTCGGAACTCCAATGGTCAAAGCCCTGGCTGCCGGGACTGGTGCTGATGACTGATTCATCTGGCCGTGAGATCGCTTCCGACCTCCGGTCCTATCTACGATCCTCTGGGAGGTATATTCATGCCTCCGGGCTGCTCTCAACACTGTATCAAAAGTCTGATGCTCAAACTGCTCTACCGCCAATAAAATCTCTAGGTGGAGCCCCTGCTGGAACCGCTGGGCTCTATCGAACTCGGTCGCCACCAAGGTGGGAGCAAACCGACTAAGCCTGGAAAACTCGGCTGCATATCCATCGACCGTCCTGCCCATCTGCTTCAGATTGGTGAACCTCATTTGCAGATCGTACCGAGCTACAACATCGAAGTACTTGGTCTGGAATCTTTCCCTGAATACTGCCCAGGCAATAGGGGCCACTAATCCATCGGCCTGCGCTGCCCACCAGCTACGGGCAAGATCTAGTAACTGCAGGCGCACTACGGCCACCTTCTCGTTCTCTGGAGTCCTGGCTGCTTCTAGAATCACCTCTGTGTCCTGAGGCCATGCATCTGCAGCAATCGCATCTTCACTGCCGTTGAAGAAGAAAGGGTTCAAGCGCTTGAAGCTGTTGGCCGCGCTATTACCCTGATGACCTCCTCTGGTCAAAGCGTCTGCCACCGCCTGGTGCAAGGCATCTCCTCGATGATCCTGGAAGGCTAATAGTGACCTGATGAGACCCACCAAAGTGCCATCATCAGGCTCTACAGGCTGGACGGGCTGAACAGGTGGCTCTCCTCCAGTAGGCATGACTCTGGAGGCTACACCTGAATGCTGGGCTTGATCTCCAGGTTGCTGCTGGTCCACGGGAGATGCTCCACCTTGCTGATCGGTAGGTCCAGGAACAATGCCGCTGAAGAAGACGACATAGGGAACAATAAGGAAAGACCAGGACAGATCAATGATACAAGCATGTGATCAGGTCAAGATTTTCATGGATCAAGAGGATATGAGCATAGATCAAGGGAGAGTACTGATTAAGACATTTATTCGGTAAACCCTCACATATCTTGATTTGTAAGACCTACATGGGCCACCACTAAAACCATGTAACGCTCCAGAACCAGAATACTAGAGAGTGGGGGTGTACACAGCCAGCTACGTATAATGAAGTACAACCCACCTCGCTATACGGTCACGGCTGTCTAGATACATGAGGGTTTAACTACAAGCCAACAGTCTCCTATGGTCATGAACAAGCCTATTATCTCAATCTCAAGCAAGCAATAATAGCTACAAGATATCAGAGCACCAAATATATAATAGCAATGCATCCCATACATTACATATTGGATGATCAAGAAGCTAGTCTTACAAAATATTAAGACTAGCAAGAGTTCAGTCATACATGATCAACCCTAGGATCTATCAATCATGTTACAACCCGTAGGCAGACAGTAAATAAGGGTGCAATACGAGCTAACACGTGCTCGCCGGCTAAACGCCTCAAAAGAATAATTTTTACAATAAAGTGGGAGGACAAAAAGAAACCCACTCGTTGCCAGGGTTACGCCTGGTGGTCACCATCTAGCTGGAAAACAGGTGGATCCTCTGGTGCTGCTCCGATATCTGGCCACACAAAACCATCTGGGTCAGACCCCAGAAAGAGCAAGTGCCACAAAGGAGGCTTCACTTAGGAACTAAAACCAGCATATCACAATAGAATATTAAAGATAAATAATAAATAAAGAACTGATAATAATAGAGATAACAACAGTAAACTGAGTACGAAGAAACCATTCAAGTAGCCAGGTCACAACCCTTAAACCAAAGAAGGACCGGGGTTGCAGCCCTTCACCTGAAGAGAAATTCGTCTCAAATACTATTGGTACAGTACAGACAATAAACGAAGAGAGGACACAGAACTGCTCCGGGAGCCAGGTTACAACCTTTAAACCAAACAAGGACCGGGATTGTAACCCTTCGCCTGAACAGAACTGGACCCCTGATCCTTATTGTTAAGGCCAGTATAAATAATCATGGTATTAAGGTAAGGTAAAACATAACGAACATGGCATGGGGTTGAAATAAGACAATAGCGAAGAAAGGACACAGAACTGCTTCGGGAGCCAGGTTACAACCCTTAAACCAAATAAGGATCGGGGTTGTAACCCTTCGCCTGAACAGAACTGGACCCCCGATCGTTATTGCTAAGGCAAGCATCAATAATCATGTCATGTCACAATCTTGCACAGGATCAGGATAAGGCTAAGCTAGAATAAACTCCATCCAATCTATCACGGCCAATCAAGAGTATGGCTTGATACTTTTAACTAACTAGGGTTATCACAGGCCTAGTTACTAGCAAGATGCAATGAGATTATCCCAACAGCCACAAGCCCTACAGACCATCCGGTTATCCAGGTCGAATGTCCATTTATGAAGGATACAATACGTGACAGTTTGCTGGAAATGTGCCCTACTCGTCGGTAGGCTACAAGTCCACTTAGTGCGCCCAGATAACGAGATTGCATGTAGCTGGGAAATCTCTTCATGACTACTGAATTATTCTAGTTTATTAGCCTTAGTCGATTACAGTGGGTACCCCTGACCGTGGTACTCAGGGATCTCCATCCTAGACATGATGCAAGACAGTGCCAGTTTATTTGTACAAACACAATCACCCACGGTGTCCAAGTCGTTCCTACTTGTCATGTCAGGCTAGCTGTCGTAACAGCATGTCGAGATATATCATGTCAGTTTACTTGTCAAGAGTGCGTCACAGCGGGCCACTATCGTGTTATATTCTTACATTATCATGAATGAGAAAAACTTGCATAAAATAACTAATAACATATTCTTGAAGCCAAGGGAAAGATCTACAACTTTCATGTTAGGAGTTAGGAGAAATTCTGGCCACAATTCAGCCAAATTGGACTTAAAGTAGCCAAAAATAGCCAAAATAGGCACTATGCGGCACTATTCAGCACTATGCGGCACTATTCAACACTATACGGCACTCCCATATGTGGCTGGACACTCTGCGGCACTATGCAGCACCCTTATGCGGCTGGACACTATGTGACACTATGCAGCACCCTTATGCGGCTGGGCACTATGCGGCACTATGCAGCACCCTTATGCGACTGGGTACTATGCGGTACTATGCAGCACCCTTATGCGGCTGGACACTATGCGGTACTATGCAGCACCCTTATGCAGCTGGATACTATGCGGCACTATGCAGCACACTTATTCGGCTGGGCACTATGCGGCACTATGCAGCATCCTTATGCGGCTGGGCACTATGCGGCACTATACAGCACCCTTATGCGGCTGGGCACTATGCAGCACCCTTATGCAGCTGTAGACTATGCGGCACTATGCAGCACCCTTATGCGGCTGGGCACTAAGCGGCACTATGCAGCACTATTCATCGTCCCTGCCAAAATCAGCACAGATGAATAAAGAAATGGCCAAAAATGCTTTTGGCCATAACTTTATCAAAACAAGTCAAAATCCAACTTTTCAAAGGTCTATTTTGGGTAAAATCGAATTCTCTACAACATGGAACAATCAAAATATAAAAATAATGAAGTTTAATAGATCAAAACTCAAGAAAACCAAAAATAATATAAACTTAGATCTATAAGAAAATATCCATCAATATGGAAAATGCCAAGTTCTAAAGTATCTTAGAATCTCGCGAGGAAGACAATAGAACAACAAAAATGGAGTTTCTCCATAAAGCAAGTTGCACTTGCCTAAGCTTCTCTTGGTAGGTGGAGAAGTTAAGAGGAAGAAGATGAAGAAATAAATAAAGAGTAAAGAGGAGAGAGAAAGGGGGTTGGGTTTTAAATGATGATGGTGGTGGTAGGTAGGGGTTTTCTTTTGGTTCTTGATGAACCCAAAAGCAAACCAAACCAAGCTAAACTGAACCAAGTTAAGCCATAACCAATAAAATGCCAAAATAACCATGCCAATGTAACATGCTAAAAAATAAAATCATGACTAGCTAACCATGACTAATAAAATACGGACCCGAAATATGTACACGTATACAAAAATACGTAACACGAATTTCGAGGGTGACATAATGTCCCGTCCCGCTCAGTTCAATCGACGGAATCAAAATGCAACGACGTTTGGTCTTAGCCATGCAACGGCTTGCTCGAAGTCCTGTTCGGTCGAGGCAACTCCTCGCTCAGGTGGGTGGCTTCGGTGAACTTACCTCAGCTTGGCCTTCACATTAATAAAACAAAAGTTTTCAAATGCACAAGTAGGCTTGATAATAAAAGAGACGAATCCATATAGCTAAGAGAATAATCGCAACTTGGGTCAGATGGAGTTAAAATATGGAAAGGTCACACGGTCGGCTTAGAAGTGTTGTACGATGTGCTTTTAAAATGAAACTCGGTCCTTCGTCCCATTGCTTGGAAGAAAAAAAGTTGGTCTATGTTGCCACAAAGATATTAAGTTAGCATAAGTCATAGGCGTCGCTCGTTTAAATGCTTGATAAAATATGCACTGTTCCACCGTCCAATGCTTGGCATAGCAAAAGTATCTCACAAGTCTCAATGTACGTTTTTACGATGCAAGGCTTGGCATAGCCTTTGCTCGTCCGACTGGTTAAGTTGTTGCACGATTGAGTTAGGCAAAAGTTATGTTGGGCTATCGAAGTCATAGCAAGCACTGTCCCACATTTTCTGAAGTTGTCATAGCCACATAGTCCCACGATCTCAAGGCTCGTCATATAAAGTATGACTTGGGTGGTAGTGTCGTATAGAACACAAATTGGTTTAAGACCCGAGCCTCGGTTGGTTCAAAGATAAGTTTGCCACGGTCTATGGCACGTAAGGAACATGTTTTGTTCAAGTTATGCTGGAAGGCTATCAATTAGTTATTCATGAGTTTGAGTCAATAAGAGTATGGAAACATTAAAAAATATGTCGGGACTGTAGGTCAGTCGCCGATGCAACCCTGGTTTGGGCTCCGCAAAGAAGTATGAAAAAAGTAAAGAAGTGAAGCAAAGATAAGTAAGTTGTGATGGTTAGGCCATGCATTTACGTTGAGTCTAGAAGTTCTCGTAGGTGCGTAGTCATGGACAACTTGTGCACAAGATTTTTTATCCTCGATTCGGTAGCCTGGGGTCACAGGATTGTATTGGCCTAGGAGGGAATGAAGGTAGTTAGGCAAAAATATATGGCGGTAATTCGAGGACTTGAGCAGCGCTAGCTACCCTTAGCTGCAAGGGTCTCATCTGCACCACCTACATGTCCAAGATGGCTTGAATTGTTAGTGACCTTTCATATAGAGAAGTTGGTGTACTGAGCGGCAATTCGTATGTACGGTGTTGGTCGAATCAAAGAAAGTGCAAGCGCGACACGAGTAGTGTCAAGAAAAGGTATACACAGTTGCAACACCGGTATAAAGCATAAGATTTGGCAATAGAAAAGACACGTACTTGGGCACGAAATGTGGTATCGAGTATTAAGTCGTTGCCAT
Source organism: Iris pallida (assembly GCA_029216955.1). NCBI lineage: Eukaryota > Viridiplantae > Streptophyta > Magnoliopsida > Asparagales > Iridaceae > Iris > Iris pallida. The sequence continues at coordinate 42,657 of JANAVB010019257.1, forward strand.
AGAGTTGCATAAGTCAGATTTGAGTCATTTTGAGTTATGTCAAGAAGGGCCGTAAGACAAGTTTGGTTAAGTCATGCTAAGTTATGAGGCACGACCTCGATTGTTGATGCACGGACCAAGTTTATGGTACAGCCATATTTGTGCATCTCGAAGTATGGCACGAAAGGCAGACACTAGCCGGTACATTGATGTTGTAAGCACGAGAATGCTCTTAAGGCACAGGATAAGTAAGTTATCGGTGCATGGCACGGTGATGATCTAGAGACACAAAATAGGCCAGGCGTCTATGTCCTAAAACTGATCCTAAGGTATGATTAGAAAGACAATAAAAAAAGAATATGTTGCATAAACTAAGTGAACATGTTAGTTTTGTATGGGTGGGTGATGAGCTCACTCTACCAGTATGGTTGTGTACTGACACCCACACAGTTTCCATGTGCAGGTACAGGTAGAAGCTTGTTGGCGCGGAGCTTTCTTGGACGTGCTGAGGCATGAAGTTCCTTGGCATCTTGAGGCGTGCATCCGCATGGAGTCTGGACTTATACAAGACATAATGTACGAACATCACCTTCCGAAGCATCCGCAAGTTGCAACCTTGAAGCTTGTATTGAGAGATGAGAGAAAGAGAGAGAGAGAGAGAGAGAGAAAGAGAGAGAGAGAGAGAGAAAGAGCAAAGTGACTTGTATTATGAGAAGAGTGAGACTGAGTGATTGTAATCATGGCCACGTGCCACATTGTAATCTTCGTTTCAATATAAATAAAGAGTTTTTATTTTGTATACTCATTTTGCCTTCATTATTCAATATTTCTACTTGGAACTTCTGTACGACGACCCTGTCGCTTAGCCTGTAATCGGCTGTTATGGAACCTGCCTTATGTGAGCGCAACCTAGGCTCACGCGGCATCACGTCTTAGCAATGACGATGGGGCGTGACATAATGGTATAAGAGCACGACTTTACGTCCTTGGACTTTCGATTGAATTCTTTAACTCTGATGGCTTTATGCTAAATGTCGTTTCTGCAAATCAATATCGTTGGTGCGCTCTCTCCTCAATGTTCCATGGGATGTCCATACAATAAGTCTATGTAATTTAAAAATTGTATGAGAATATGTTTTGATAAAAACAAAAGATGGTTCACGTAAAGCACGGGTGGCTAAGTCGGACTGAAAATATATACCAAAAATTACGTCAACCTTAGCATAGTTGTACACGGGATTCAATTCATTTGGACGAGAATGAGTTGGACTCGATTGAATAAGTGGGATGACTATCGATAGGGGTGCCATCAAACAATGTTATCGTCGATGCGATATAGATGAACGTGCTTGAAATATGAAGAATGGTTCGAACGTAGATTCGAAGTAATCGATTGTGATTCGAATGATAGTTTTAAGGATTTGTTAAATTATTTTATCCCTAAGTGGTGTATGGCATAGGCTCAGGGATGACGATCGATTGAGGATGTGGGGTACCAACGAGTCTATTAGCAAGCATGGTGCTAAACGCAAAGCCTTAGAAAGAGTGTTTCAAAGTTAGTCGTAACTTGATATCTAGTATGAGTTGATTCGAACGAATTAGAAACGTCGCACACGAGATTGGGACTGCACAAGTATGAAATGAAAAATTGATTGAGTAGGTAAATTAAATTGAGGAAAAGATAAGATATAACGAATAGATGACTCAGTCGAGGAATCGATACAAATCGTATACAAAAAGTTAGCACGATTGAAAGTTAGCGTGCATAAAAATGATTCGAATATTTGAGAATGACTCTAAGGATTTGAGATAGATGTTGCTCGATGATTTGAGTTTGCATAGATCAATGTGTTTTGAGAAAATATGTTGCTCGATGACTTAAGATAGATAAATGAACATACGTGATTTTGGGTTAAACCAATTGATCATGTAACTGGTTCGGGGGATGATGATCAAACTTGATCTTGAATGTTAAGGAGATTATGATAATCTAGTTCGGATGATAGCATCAGTTGCACGACTCGAAGTTCGATACAAAGGAAGATCGTCAGGTTATGTACATTACCGATAGTATTGAGACGTATCAAAGATCGATGTGCGATAACTCAGGGGTACTCTGATTCGAAAAATGACGATTGTGTAAAATATTACTATTCAAATGGATGCTATACTTGGGACTTTGATAGAAATGAATGTTTGGATGAAAAGAAAGTGTCTTGATTATTTGGTGATAACCAAAACATCGACGTTCTTGTCTTGTGTGAGCTCAATTCCAGCCTCGCACATGCATCATGCCGAATTTGGGCGATCATTTTGCGGGAGCGCTGATATGGTGATTCATGTCCAGCATGAATGATCGAACTTACAGAAGATCATGGTGTGGCAATTGGATTGTTTTGGCTTGTGGTTTGATGCGAAGGTGAATTCGTGGATGGTTCGGACTTGTGATTAACGATTAAGTAAGTTTGAGGAATGAGTAGATCCAATATGCGTATCAAGAATGAATTAGTCTAGACTCAAAGTAAGAGTTATGCCCCGAGGAGGACGACTATCCTGTGGGAGCATTGGCATGGTGATTTCATATCCAGTGTGGATAATCGGACTTGTAGAATATTGGGACATGACATATTGTTATGCTAGACGACCTTGTGATCGAATACGTGAATTGTGATAAACGATTTAGGGAATATGGAATAAGAATTATGGTTTAGTGACAAATCGTGTTGTGGTATACTTGACTTGAATAAAGATATAGTTGGATATATCGAATATGCTAGAAGAGATAGACTATGCATTTGCTAGTTTGCACGTACAATTTTGATGTGTCAAGAAATTAGTTGAGCAGGCTAACCGTAGGATGGCTTTGCTGAATGACTCGGACCCCTGGGATTGAACTTTGCGAATACGAATAGGAGAAATCTATCTCGAAGTTTAAAAATCGGGGTGATGTGAGAGTCCCGTATTATTAACTTTGGTTTGACCTTAGGATTGGGGTCAGTGTTGATATTATTGTTTGGGAACTGTGATTCCAATACTGACGATTGACCTTAGCCTATAAAGATAGCCTAGCGGTTAGACAAGACGCCCTGTTTCGAGAGATAGCATCGGTACGATTGATTTTCAGGATTGATAGGATGAATCAAATATATGGGATTGGATACACTATCACGGGGCTTGGCTGAAATGCATATATTTTGGGAACGCCTGGATATATGCACGATCCAACTAAGTGATACGTTCAATTCAAGTGAGACTAAAGAAACGAGACGTTATCGAGAATTTTGAGATATAGTTGTTCGGGTGGAAAATAACTTAGACACGTGCGTGTGACTCAGATGGAAGAAATGCATAGGCGAAGTGTGTACGAGAATCTTTGGATGATGAATCAAAGTGATAAGTCGATGAGTGTGTACTCAATAAGTTTCGAGGACGAAACTTTTTCTGAGTGGTGTATAATGTAATGCCTCGTCTCGCTCAGTTTAACCGGATGAATCAAAATACAACGGGTCTGGACTTAGATGCATGCAACGGCTTGCTCGAAGTCCTGCTCGGTCGAGGCAACTCCTCGCTTAGGTGGGTGGCTTTGGTGAACTTACCTCAACTTGACCTTCACACTAATAAAACAAAAGTTTTTAAATGCACAAGTGGACTTGATAATAAAAGAGACGAATTCACATAGCCAAGAGAATAATCCCAAGTTGGGTCAGATAGAGTTAGATAGAAAGGTCCCACGGTCGGCTTAGAAGTGTTGCACAACGTGCTTTCAAAATGACACTCGGTCTTCATCCCGTGGCTTGGGAGAAAAAAAGTTGGTCTATGTTGACACAAAGCTATGAACTTAGCATATGTCATAGATGTCGCTCGTTTAAATGCTTGATAAAGCATGCACTATTCTACCGTCCAATGCTTGGCATAGCAAAAGTGTCCCACAAGTCTCAATGCATGTTTCTATGATGAAAGGCTTGGCATAGCCTTTGCTCGTCGTATGGGTTAAGTTGTTGCACGATTGAGTTAGGCAAAAGTTAAGTCGGACTATCGAAGTCATAGCAAGCACCGTCCCACATTTTTGGCAGTTGTCATAGCCACATAGTTCCACGATCTCAAGGCTCGTCATATAAAGTATGACTTGGATGGTAGTGTCGTATAGAACAAAACTGGTTTAAGGCATGAGCCCCGATTGGTTCAAAGATAAGTTTGCCACGGTCTATGGCACGTAAGGAACACGTTTTGTTCAAGTTATGCTGGAAGGCTATCAATTAGTCATTCATGAGTTTGAGTCAATACGAGTATGGAAATACTGAAAATATGTCGGGATTGTAGGTCAGTCGCCGAGGCAACCCTAATTTGGGCTCTACAAAGAAGTATGGAAAAAGTAAAGAAGTGAAGCAAAGATAAGTAAGTTGTTATGGTTAGGCCATGCATTTATGTCGAGTTTAGAAGTTCTCGTAGGTGCGTGGTCAAGGACAACTTGTGCACAAGGTTTGCACCCTCGATTCGGTATCTTGGGGCCACAGGACTGTATCGACCTAGGAGGGAAGCAAGGTAGTTAGGTAAGAATACGCCTCGGTGATTCAAAGAATTGAGCAGGGCTAGATACCTTTAGCTGCAAGGGTCTTGTCTGCACCACCTACATGTCCAAGATGGCTTGTATTGTCATTGACCTTTCATATAGACAAGTTGGTGTGCTAAACGGCAATACCCATGCACGATGTCGATCGAATCAAAGAAAGTACAAGTCAGTACGAGTAGTTTCAAGGAAAGGTATGCACGGTTGCAACATCGGTATGAAGCATAATATTTGAATATAGCAAAGACACCTGCTTCTCGAAGTATGGCATGACCGTATTTGTGCATCTTGAAGTATGGCACGAAAGACAGACACTAGCCGGTACATTGATGTTGCAAGCACGAGAATGCTCTAGAGGCACAATGATAAGTAAGTTATCGGTGCAAGGCATGGTGATGGTCTAGAGACACAAAATAGGCCAGACGTTTATGTCCTAAAACTGATCCTAAGGCATGACTAGAAAGACAATATAAGAAGGAAGGAATATGTTGCACAAACTAAATGAACATGTTGGTTTTGTATGGGTGGGCTCGGAGCTCACTCCACCAGTACGGTTGTGTACTGACACCCACACAATTTTATGTGCAAGCACAGGTAGAAGCTCGTTGGCACAGAGCTCTCTTGGATGTGCTGATGCATGTAGTTTCTTTGTGTCTCGAGCCGTGCATCCGTATGGAGTCTAGACTTATACGGTACATAATGTATGGACAATGCCTTCTGAAGCATCCGCAAGTTGCAGCCTTGAAGCTTTTATTGAGAGATGAGAGAGGGAGAGAGAGATATATAGAGAGAGAGAAGAGTGACTTGTATTGTGAGAAGAGTGAGACTGAGTGATTGTAATCATGGCTACGTGCCACATTGTAATCTTCGTTCAATATAAATAAAGAGTTCTTATTTTATATACTCATGTTGCCTTCATTATTCAATATTTTTGCTTGGAACTTCTGTGACGACCCCATCGCTTAGCCTGTAATCGGCCGCTATGGAACCCGCTTTGCGTGAGCGCAACCTAGGCTCACACGGCATCACGCCTTAGCGAGGACGATCACTCGTACGAGAGCGGGACGTGACATATGTGATGTTGAGTAGCTGCTTATATAGTCGAGGAACATACAAATGCTATCGAGGAAGGCTTATGCTTTGATAAAAGAGTTGTCCATTGGATGCTTGCCACCTATTTGCTTAAAACCGAAAACCGATATCCAATTCTGATTTGGTGCATGCTCGTAGGCTAGGGAATTATAATTTATAGACTGGAATCGAGTTAAGTACGTCGAGCCATGTTTAGTGGAGCTTTGTATATTCAAGCTCAACTCATTTAGAATTGGTCCTTATCGAGCCAACCTCGAGCTTAACTTCAAAATTTTTTAGTGACTAACAAATTACTGTTGTCATCTAAAGTCCTCTAAATTTTAAAAAAATGTGAACTCTCTAGCGACTATTAATTAGTTTAGGTGACCAAAAAAATCTTTGCAAGAGAAAACTAAAACCACTAGAAAAAATATTCTCACCTAAAATAGAGGAGAATAGTAAATTTAAGACGACTAAACAAAATAGTCTAGCCTAAAGTAGGGTTTCTTGCCTAGAGGGGAACTAAATTTAAGACAATTTAAAAAAATATTTTCGTCTAAATTAGAGGGAAATACTAAATTTAAGACGACTAAAAAAATATTCTCACCTAAAATATGGATTCTCGTCTAAAGTAGGAAACATACTAAATTTAAGACGACTAACATATATTTTCGCCTAAAGTAGGGAGATAATAATTTTCCACCAAAATTAAGTTTAGGTGATAGATGAAAATTAGTCAGCCACAAACCCAAAAAGGGTGTTCTATGGGGACACTTTCCATTGACATACTCTATTTCCATACTGATATGGCAAGTGATATGTCATGTCCATGTTAGCCTTTAAAAGAGAAATTAATTAAAGGCCAATAATTACCAATTTCTGGCATGTAGATGGACAATTTTGATATTAATTACCACTTTTTGGCATGTAGATGGTTGTTTTGACATGTATAGGTAATTAAGACCCAAAGTTAATGAGTAATTTATGGGAACACATTTCCATTGATATACTCTAAGCCATACTAATCTAACAAGTGATATGACATATCCATGTCATCCTTAAAAGAGGAATTAATTAAAGGCCAAGTAATAACCAGTTTTGGCATGTAGATAGACAATTTTGACATTTAGTTTCCAGTTTTAGCATGTAGATGGGTAGATTTGGCATGTATAAGTAATTAAGATGCAAAGATTAATTTAGGTAAAAAAGATTTTTTTACTTCATGCCTCAAATATTTCCACTTATTTGTTGGCTCATTATTAGTGATAAGAGATGGCAAATTCTTCTTCAACGGATCGACTACTTTTGAATATTTTTTATGCATTTAATTTGGGATACATGGGATATCAATCACAAGGCAAAGTCTATAATATGAATAATTTGACTTTCATTTCTCAAATATTACCGCATAAAATTGCTATATTGATATGATTCACAAGGCTAAGTCTAATTTGCAATTCACATCCCATGTATTACGTGTCACGCCCCAGAACCAGAATATGGAGAGCGGGGGCGAACATAGCCAGCTACGTATATTGAAATGGAAACCACCTCGCTATACGTTCACGGCGGTCTAGATATGAGGGTTTACTACAAGCCAACGGTCTCTCAAGGTCAAGCCTATTGTCTCAATCTCAAGCAAGTAATATATTTACAAGATGTTAGACCACCAAAATATACAATAAAAGGCGTCCCAAATATTACATATTCAGCTGATCATGAAGCTAGTCGTACAAAATATGAGGACTAGCAAGAGTTAAGTCATACATGATCAACCCTAGGATTTGTTAATCATGTTTACAGCCGTAGGCAGACAGTAAGTAAATGTGCATCGAGCTAACATGTGCTCGTCGGCTAAACGCCTCAAAGAATAATTTAAAATAGAGTGAGTGAACAAAATAGGAAACCCACTCGTAGCCCGGATTTCTCTAGTTGCCACCATCGGGGGAGGTTCGGTAGATCCTCGGGAGCTGCTCCGAAATCTGGCCACAAAAACAGCTGGGTCAAACCCAGAAAGAGCAAGTGCCACAAAGGAGGCAAAATAAGAACAAAACCAGCATATCAGAACATAAGAAAATGGAAGAAAAGTACAAGTAATAAAAGTACAGCAGGACAATAAGCGACTAGGGACATGGAACCATTCCGGGAGCCAGATTACAACCCTAAACCAAAGAAGGACCGGGGTTGTAACCCTTCGCTGAATAGCACTTGTCCCTATCCATTTATTGTTTAAGATAAGTAAAATAATCATGTACAGGAGTACCAGGTATAGGGACTAGACGAGACTTAGACCAGGCTGGACACCATCCATTCACAAGCGGCCAAGCAATTACTATGGCTTACTACTTTAACTAACTAGGGTTATCACAAGCCTAATTACTAACAAGATGCAATGAGAATTTCCTAGTCCCAAGCCCTGCAGACTATCCAGTTATCCTTCCGCGGGTTGAGAGTATGGTTGGGTACATCGCCCAGGAGACGATACCCTTAGGTGACTTAGAAGGTGCAACACATGACAGTGTGCTGGAAATGTGCTCTACTCGTCGGCAAGCTACAAGTCCAATTAAGGCGCCCAGATAACGAGATTGCCTGTGACTGGAAATCCTCCATGAACTATAGTTGATCTAGTCATTAGCCTAATCCATATTCAGTGCGAATTCCTGACCGTGGGAACCAGGGAGTCACATCCTAGACATGATGCAAGATAAGACAAGTGGATTGCACAAGCAAGCAAGCAGGAACACCCACGGTGTCAGAGTTAGTTACACGAGTCAGTTAGCCATCGCAACGACATCAAGTCAAGTCAAGTTATGAGTCAAGAGTGCGCCGCCATGGGCCACTATCAAGTTAGGTTACCGAGATAAATCATGAATCACAGGTTACAAGTCAAATGTGTACCCCATCGGGTCACTATTAAGAAGATCAGAGGTACTAAAATCATACTTCACAGAATCAGGAAAACCGCATTAGTCTAAGCAAAATCATCGAAAACCGTGCCAGGTCGTGTTGGGTCAAGATAGTCGTGCTGTGTGGAACAAGATCTCAAAACCCAACCCACAAAAGAAAAGCCAAGTCCAAGAAATAAAAACAAACCATCATGGGCAAGTGGGTTGCGCAGAGGGTGGATGGCGCAGGGGTCAAGTGCGCCGGGGGCAGATGGCGCAGGGGGCCAAGTGCGCCGGGGGCAGATGGCGCAGGGGTAAGTGCGCCGGGGATGGATGGCGTAGGGGGCAAGTACACCGGGGATGGATGGCGCAGGGGGCCAAGTGCACCGGGGATGGATGGCGCATGGCCAAGGGCGCATGTGCCGATGGCGCATGGCCGAGGGCGCATGGGCCGATGGCGCATGTGCGCAGTTCGCCAAGGGCTAGCTGTGCTGGTCAGCACTGCGCTAAAGAGCGCTGGCCGAGGGGGATGCGCGGTTCAGCACTGGCTAAAGAGCGCAGGCTGAAGTCTTCTTCTCCAGGCCGAGAAGAAGCCTTAAGAGCACCAAAAGTTCAATTCTTCATATCTTGGCCAAATCAAAACGAAATCTGGATTTTCAAAGTTGTAATTTGTGTAAAATTGAACAAGCAAAAATCAAAGTTTGATAGATCAAAACCAAGAATTTTCGAAAATATTTAAAACTTAGATCTAGAACAATGGAGACTGCAAATCACAAAATGCCAAGTTCTAATGTTGCTCTCCATGGCCTAATCTAGCTAATGGACAAATAAAATGTGGTGCTTATTTGGTGGCAAGGTACACTTGCCTATGGGTGGAGTGTTGTGTGGAAGAAGGAAGAAGATGATAGAAAATAAGAATGGAAGAGTAATGAGGAGAGAGAGGTTGGGGGAGATATTAATGTGGGTGGGTTGTGGTGGAATGAGGGTGGAGTATAGGTTAGAGTGTTCCATGGAATTTTAAAATCAAACTAACTCAAACCAAAACCAATTAAAACGAGCCGAGCCGAAACCCAAAATACGAGAAAACTTAAAATTCCACAAGTCGGGAAAAATAAAATACATGCCAAAATCCGATTACGAGTATTAATACGAAATACGGGAAACGGGGGTGACATTACGCATTAAATTTCTTACTCGTTATGGCATTGATATCATTCACAAGGCTAAGTCGTAATTTGCAATTCACATCCCATGTATTACTCATTGAGTTTCTTACTCGTTATGGCGTTGAAATTGGTAATTAAAGAAAAAATTGGGTCTTAATTACTGTCTATACATGCCAAAACTACCCATCAACATGCTTAAAACTTGTAATTAAATGCCAAAACTGTCCATCTACATGCCATAACCTGATAATTATTGACCTTAGGTTGACATGGACATGTCATACTTGCCACATCCGTGCGGCTATAGAGTATGTAAATGGAAATGTGTCCCCATATGTAACCCCCTTGTCCAAATTAGGTATTTTGCATGTATTAAATAATTATTTAATTATTTTGTGGTTTATTATTGGTTGTTTTAGACCTCGGCTTCACCCAAACTAATGCCCCTACTGTCCCCATATCCCAACTAAGATTACCCCATGCCCAGTTAGCCCTTCCTATATTGTTGTACATTTTTGTATTATATATAATTTTTCTAGTATTTATAACCCTATAAAAACCTATTTTTTGAGACTATTTAATTATGGCCTTTGATCAAACTTATAATTAACCTCCACTATTGGATTAACACCCCCCTCTATATATATATGTATGCATACCATTCAACACTAAACCAAATCATATATATATATATAATATATAATATATATATATATATATATATATATAATATATATATATATATTATATATTTATATATAATATATATAAAAATATATATAAATATATATATATATATATATATATATATATATATATATCCCTCCTCAAGCCACCGACCCCCCTTCGCTCGGCCACCCAAGCCGTCGACCGCCGGAACCCCCTGGCCAATGGAACCCCTTCTCCCTCTCCTTCTCTTCATTTTAAGGTATTCTCCCCTCCTCCAATCTCTATATTAAATATAAAGTTAAATTGATATATATATATCCTTTTTTCCTGATGCAGCTTCTCCTTCTCCTTCCTTGCGCGATCCTCCAGGCCCCTGCTGCCCGGTGGCCCTTCCGGCCACAGCCGCGTAGCCGGCCGCCTCTTCTCCTCCCCCGTCCTTCCCCGTCACCCTCTTCTTCTCCCCCTCCCCCTCTGCTCCACCGCCCTCCCGCTCCTAGCAGCCTCCGCCCTCCCCTCCGCACCATGGTCGCCTGATCGCCTCCGCTCTATTCCGTCCCCCCTCCCTTCCTATCCACCTCCGCCTCCAACGCCTCCCCTCGTCCGCCTCCTTGCTTCCCCCTCTCCCCCTCATCTCCCTCCCCCCCCTTTGCGGGCCGCAGATGTCACGACCCGCACCCTAGAGGGGCGCGAGACGTGGGTACATCCAGCCTACGCCGCAGTGTCGGCGGTAGAACGCTGTCCTAGGTCACAATATCAACATATAACGCTAAGCAGTTTATACTCCCCGAATGGGGGTGACATAGCAGATACAGTCTCAATCACATCTAAGGTAGAGCATGATAAAGATAGATAAAACATGAAATCCAAAAGAGATACAGGAGATAGAAGTCTAAGTGTCTAAGACACACAAACCCAGAAATACATCTCAAATCTCAAAATACAGTAATCTATAAAATAATACAACTCCAGACAATGGAAAACTATCTAAAACAACCTCTACTGTGTCTCCTCTAGGCTAGCAGGCAATCCTAGGCTATCTGTAAAATTTATCAACAGGTCCAGTCAGGACAGGAGCGAGCACAATACATCTCAACAAATCATAGCAGGTTAGAAAATATAAGCATGCAGTAAAGTAAGATACATGATCTGAAGAAATACAGTATGTAAACGAGAGAGAACTGTAATAGAAATAGCTACTATAAATAGAGAACTAACAGTGGCTAGTGATGTAGAGTACAGGATAGCACATGTGAACGGGACAGATTTGTACATGATCTACACTAAAGAGTTATACATGATCTACACTACTATAGAATTGTTCACATGACTACTAGCACTCCCCCGTTTGCCCAATCAATACACAAGGATCTAAACAGGTTATGTTATGTACATGATATCACATGGGGCCCTTGAAAGGGTGCACATGATAGTATACATGAAGGCTCTGTGAACATGAGAGTACAAGATTCACAAGAGTGTACATGTATGGAGAAAGCACAGGATATGATGAAAGTGAAACGCACATGACACAATGTACCCGATGCTCCCGAGGGGGATAACATCGCATGAAGAGATCCGTATAGTACTAATCCGTGATAATGTCGTGACAGCATCAAGTATAGTAATCTAAAGCAGGAATATAATTCTAAGCAGGATATAAAATGATCAGAGAATGTACTCGCCTGATAACCTAAACAGCTGATAAGTATAGGGGGTCCAACTGAAGCCACAGAGTCCTATTTAAAGCAACACAGGTTACAAGGTGTTCAAGTTGTAATAAATGAATCTCTATACTCAATCTACATTATCCTAGGTTCTTTTAAGTCAAAACAACTCTAGGTCGACTCCGGTCAATAATCTAGTCAAACTAGGTCAAGTGTTGACTTACAGTTGACTTTGGGTCAACTGGTCACTCTGGTCAAACAGGGTCAATTCTAGTCTAATTATTAAAGATATAAAGTGTACTTCGTTATTCGTACGTCGAAACTTACGACACGCAAATCGAGATGAGATGATCAACTGTAAAGTTGATAATCTCATTATAGTGATCCACGTGTCCAACTTGTCAATTTCAGCGATGTGAGATCACTGGAATTGACTGATCTCAGTTTCGTTGTACTAATCTCGAAATACGAACATTATAAGAATTAATTATTAATTAACTATAAAAAGGTTAAACTCAGAGAAATTATCAACAACATTGTCGGACGATGAAATAAACATCGCCAACGTGTCCAGAATGGTCAAATGAGCTAGGATAGCCTACCCAACGGTCCAATTTGGACACAAGGGCAAAAATATAATTTCGGGTCAAAACGGTATCCGTGTCGGAGCCATTTTGCACCGAAAACCGTACAAGAAAACAAGTCTATAAAATATAACAAATTATATGTCCACGAAACCAGAATGACGATACGAACCCAACGGTATCTCCAGAATTGGATTCCGTTGACCCGATCTCAATTTTGCCCGTTGACCAGAACATTGGGATTCCGGTTTGCACGGAAATGCGTGCCGGAGCCAATGTTCTCAAAACTCAGCAAACTACATGTCAACGAGTCCAGAATAGTGATACGAACTCAACGGTATATCCGGAATTGGATTCCGATGAGCCGATCTCAAAATGACCCGTTGACCCGGATATTGGTATCCGACTTGTACCGAAATGCGTGCCGGACCCAAAGTCCACCAAAACCTAGCAAATTATATGTCAACGAGTCCAGAATGACGATACAAACTCAACGGTATATCCGGAATTGGATTCCGATGAGCCGGCATCAAAAAGTTCCGTTGACCCAGAATGTGGAACCCACTTTGTACCGAAAAATGTGCCTGGGCCCACGTTCTTCAAATCTAACAAATTTTATATGAAAACATGCCAGAACGACGCCACGAGTCTAATGGTGGTGTCAGAAATGAATCTGGAGTCCCGTGTTCAAAAATAGAATTTTACAAGTTGGAAATTACGAATTCGGACGGCCAAATTTGGCGTCGAATTCAACCAATCAAACAAGCTCACAATGAAACGAAACTGGAGGGGTAGCAAGAGGGTTATACCAGCTTCATACCAAAACTGGTAGCACGCTAAACGGAGCTTCGGTGGAGGAGATACAAGCTGACGAAGTTGGCCCCACGAAACTGTCCAAATTTAATACAATTTAAAACGGTCAACTTGGTGGCCGGTTTTTGATATATCAAACGAAAAAATTAACAGACAAAAATTGACAGAAATGAAGGTGGATATGCCGAGATTGTGACGGAGCGAAGAAATTACCGATCCAAGGTCGGATTTCTGGGAAAACGTGCGTGAAGTTGCTGCGACGGAGCGCCAAAATGTACTTGATTTCGCGTGCGTCACGATGGGACATCGTGCAAAACGCACGAATCGCCTCGACGGCGCATCCCGGAGGATGATGGCCGTCAGGGAAGAACTCGCCGGAGTGTGCCAGCCACGGGGGGTCGGCCACGCCGACCACGGCGGCTGTGGCACCGGTGTCGATGCCTGAACGCGCCCTTAGGGCCGTTCCCCGGCCGTCGTACAGGCTGCTGTGCTTGCAGTCTGTGCACGGGGGCTGCGCGGCCCAGCCCTGCCCGGCGGAGGCAGGCGACACGTGGCCTGGTGCGGCGGGGCAGCGTGCGAACGTGCGGTGAAGGCTAAGGACGGTGGTGGTGGAGTTTGCATGGTGGTGGTGGTGGCGTTATGGTGGTTGTGGTGAAGTGTTGAAGAAGGAGGAGAGGAGGCTCGACCTGGTTGGCCAGGTGGCCGGCGGCGAAGCCACACCGGAGGGGGAGGTCCGGCCAGGGAAGAGGGAAGGAGGTCGGGCTGGTGCAATGGTGGTGGTGGTGTTAAAGTTGCTGTGTTGGAGTTTTTGAATGAAAGAAAAATAATAGAAGAGAGAGGATAAGAGAGAGAGAGAGAGAAAAGATTCTCTCCACAAAAATTTAGGGCCGGCCACATGGTTGAGTGAATGTGTGGAAAAAATAGGTGGTGAGGATTTAGTATAGGGAAATCAAAGGCTAGAATTAATTGTAGGGAAATTGGCAATTCCTATAGGAATTTAATTCTACAAAATTTTCAATAATTATTAAAAAATAGGTAGAATGAGCAATTAGTATTTTTTAAGGATAATGAGGCTGAGGATGATGGTGATGGAGAGTAACATGGAGCTTGGACTGGGTTCGGTCAAACCGTGTTGGATAAAAATTGGACATTGTACAAAAATCGAATAAAAATAGATGTGGATGATCATGGATAAATAAGTAGCACATGGAGATTCCAATAAATAGGACACAAGTGCCGGACGGGTAGTAGGCTCAATGTGGGCTATGTCCATAATTGGGGCTGACAGGTTTTGTTCGACAGGGGACCGACAAATCAAGTTGGAAAATGAATGTGACGCCGTGGAGTGAAATAAAATCGGGTCACGTGTCAGGAAAGTTATGCGAAGCAAATGGAGCACAAAATGACGTGTCTGAGTGGGACACGAAGGTCAAGGGTGAAGAGCGTCTCGAGTAGATCATCAATGAATAGTTGGTTTCAAGAAACTGACTGGTCTTGCGCTCCCAATTTAAAAGTCACGATAACGCGCTGAAAATGATTAAGGAAAAGAGTGGGAAAATAATTAATAATCAAATGGTCTAAATCGACCCAAAGTTCTGCGAAGCAAAAAGAGCACAAGGAAACATGTTTGGATAGGACACTATATACCGCCATGAAGGCAATCATGTCCACTCCAAAACTCGTGAAGAAGATTTCCAGAGTTGAACATCCCTGACACTCCAAATATCAATGGCACGGGAAAGTACACTAATAGATAAATAACCGGAATAAATCATTTATTAAAACTAAATCAATCAGAAAAAATTTTAAAAAAATCAACCTGAATTTCAGGGTGCTCACATCCTACCCACCTTATAAAAATTTTATCCTCGAAATTAAAATGTCCATACTCCCTCTAGGTCAAACCCCCACAATCAAAGTCCCAGAATTTAAACAAAGCATACCATCAAAAGGGACGTCATACAGGGTCATGGCATACGGTGGTAGTGAAAGTCTATCTAGGTATACTAGTCATGCTAACCAAAACGGTTATAGGGTATCCAAACACACAAGCACTCTAGGGTGCTAAACTAGAGAAGTTACAGAAACAACAAACCATCAAAACTGTAAGGCAGTCTACCGTCCTATATGAAAACTGGTACTTATCAAATAAAATAAAGGCAACCACCAATTATCTAAAAAAGGGGTACAGAAAAATCAAATTCAAAATTTAAGGAATTGAAAATCACTTGCATTGAAATCCAATCACAATATATATAGAGAGAGAGCGTTAGAGAGGAAAAAGCTAGCATTATGTGTATGGGGACATGTTCATATGGTTAGATAGTAGGCGTGTGTGTACGTGAATATACATGAAAGTGTATATGAGGATTTGGGTTTCAAACAATAACTATCAAGTTACACTAATCATGGCATATTGGTTAAGCAATCTACAATACACAACTCCTTTACTCATAACATGCATGGCTAACCATATACATATATATATATAAAGAGGTAGGGATTAGTTATGTATCTATATATATTATAACATGTATGCATAAACTCTCTCTATATATATATATATCTATACAGGTACATGATCATAACATAGAGAGGAAAGGTTAGGTTATATGACAGGGTATACTAAGTTAGGGTGGGTGTGTGTCCTTGTACAGGGTTATAGCTTAGTATTGAAAGGTTAAACCCAGTTTTAGTTCAGCATTTAAATACAAAATCTGAAAATAAGCCAATATTTAAACCAGTGCAATATTATCATAATACAATTTCAAAATTTAGGAGTTTGAAACATCACAACTAATCTCAATGCTCCCAATACATCCTAACATGATAGAAATAAAACCCTAACATATTATCCATACATTTATCTATGCACACAGTTCAATATTACATGTTAAATCTGAAATTGAACTAAACATGGAAATCAATATAAAAATGTTAACATGTATTCAGTTTTCAGGATTTTGGAGAATAGCACATCAAAACCAACTCAATGTTTATCACAACCTATCATGTAAGAATATGAAACCTAACATTATATCCCTACAACAACAATGTACACAGCTCTAAATATTACATAAAAATGGAACAGCAAATTAAACTAACATTTGGAATCCCGTATCAAGGGTTAATATGCACACAGTCTCAGATTTGACAAATTCAAACACAAAACTCAACCAAACACATTTTTTTTTTTGAATTGAAAACCCTATGTATAACATACATGTGCAGTGATGTAAACAAAACTATTATCATAAAATTTATATTTGAATTACGAATTTAAACTGGAAAAGCAGAAAACCGAAAATATTAGGTTTTAGAAATTTTAACATTAACAACATATTAATATGTATTTAGCTAGGTGGGAAATCAAGTGTAGCATGCATACGTGTCAGGCAAGGTATCCACTATATACATATATATATATTCTCATGTTCCAATATAAAAAAAAATTAATTCTACGTTAAGACTAACATTTAGATTCCTACCAAGATTGCAAGCAGGTGATTGACGTAATCAAGACAGTTTTATTATTATTTAATACAAGAATAATAGCAAGAAGAAAATAACAATAAAATTTGTTCTGCTTATCTGTTTAAAGAAAGAACCATTTTGAAACCATAGCTATAATATCAAATCCAAGATAAAGTCTAGCAAAATCATCGATTCATTGTATTGAGAAGAATTTCATGGTAAGAAGTTACACAAGCTACTCCTAAGTAAACAATGAGAAACAAAACAAAACAAAAATAATTCTTTTTTTTTAATGGCTGAAACAAAAGTAGCAAAAACATGTTGGAAAATATTTAAGGTACAATCTGATAATTATATGCATCTATCCAAATCATGGTACTGTAAATCCTCGTCATACTAGTAAGCAAGGCTACGATAATCACAGAGTCCTTGACTTTGCACATACCTCTAGAATCATGGTATTTAATATTTTCGCGATGCCGCTAGCTTGGCTGCGAAACCTTAAATTCCCACACCCGAGAAATATATCCAAAGTCAGACTATATGTCCTCACCATGCTGGCTAATGTGACTATAGAAGACAAGATTTCCATAACTTAGATGACCTAGCCCATATAATTTCATCTTGCCAAAAATTAAATTAAATCAACAATGAATACCAAAAAAAAATTCAAATTTATCAACGAACATCAAAATTCAGAAATGAACAAAATCCTTCAAATCATATAACTACAAACTCGGATGCTACAACTAACATCAAGATTCAAAATTCCACAATCTTCATCAAAATCAATAAATACAAACTCAAATTCAATAATAATACATCAAAATCAAATTCAACAACAGAAAGTAAAGATAAATCAAATCAAGGAAAAAGAGTTTTCAAATCGGAGTTAAACAAGATTATCAAGGGTCGTCCCAGAAATCTCTCAAGGGATCCTAATTGTGATTGAGTATCTTCAAAATATATCCTATTCCTACTGCAGGCTGTAGTGGTACTCTAGTTCGAATACCACTACATAAACTCGACCTGCATGGGCCACCACTAAAAAATGTGTCACGACCCGCATCCTAGAGTTAGGGTACGAGACGTGGATACGTCCAGCCTACACCACAGTATCGACGGTAGAACGCTGTCCTAGGTCACAACATCTAACATATAACGCTAAGCAGTTTATACTCCCCGAATGGGGGTGACATAGCAGATACAGTCTCAATCACATCTAAGGTAGAGCATGATAAAGATAGATAAAACATGAAATCTAAAAGAGATACAGGAGATAGAAGTCTAAGTGTCTAAGACACACAAACCCAGAAATACATCTCAAATCTCAAAATACAGTAATCCATAAAATAATACAACTCCAGATAATGGAAAACTATCTAAACAACCTCTACTGTGTCTCCTCTAGGCTAGCAGGCAATCCCAGGCTATCTGTAAAATTTATCAACAGGTCCAGTCAGGACAGGAGCGAGCACAATACATCTCAACAAATCATAGCAGGTTAGAAAATATAAGCATACAGTAAAGTAAGATACATGATCTGAAGAAATACAGTATGTAAACCGAGAGAAACTATAATAGAAATATCTACTATAAATAGAGAACTAACAGTGGCTAGTGAGTAGAGTCAGGATAGCACATGTGAACGGGACAGATTTGTACATGATCTACACTAAAGAGTTGTACATGATCTACACTACTATGGAATTGTTCACATGACTACTAGCACTCCCCCGTTCTCCAATCATACACAAGGATCTAAACAGGTTATGTTATTGTACATGATCACATGGGACCCTTGAAAGGGTGCACATGATAGTATACATGAAGGCTCTGTGAACATGAGAGTACAAGATTCACAAGAGTGTACATGTATGGTGAAAGACAGGAGTACATGATGAAAGTGAAACGCACATGACACAATGTACCCGATGCTTCCGAGGGGGATAACATCGTATGAAGAGATCCGTATAGTACTAATCCGTGATAATGTCGTGACAGCATCAAGTATAGTAATCTAAAGCAGGAATTAATTCTAAGCAGGATATGAAATGATCAGAGAATGTACTCGCCTGATAACCTGAACAGCTGATAAGTATAGGGGGTCCAACTGAAGCCACAGAGTCTATTTAAGCAACACAGGTTAAAAGGTGTTCAAGTTGTAATAAATGAATCTCTATACTCAATCTACATTATCCTAGGTTCTTTTAAGTCAAAACAACTCTAGGTCTACTCCGGTCAATAATCTAGTCAAACTAGGTCAAGTGTTGACTACA
The DNA here is from genome assembly GCA_029216955.1 of Iris pallida. Lineage (NCBI taxonomy): Eukaryota > Viridiplantae > Streptophyta > Magnoliopsida > Asparagales > Iridaceae > Iris > Iris pallida. The sequence continues at coordinate 61,808 of JANAVB010019257.1, forward strand.
GTTGACTTTGGATCAACTGGTCACTCTGGTCAAACAGGGTCAATTCTAGTCTAATTATTAAAGATATAAAGTGTACTTCGTTATTCGTACGTCGAAACTTACGACACGGAAATCGAGATGAGATGATCAACTGTAAAGTTGATAATCTCATTATTGTGATCCACGTGTCCAACTTGTCAATTTCAGCGATGTGAGATCACTGGAATTGACTGATCTCAGTTTCGTTGTACTAATCCCAAAATACGAATATTATAAGAATTAATTATTATTAACTATAAAAAGGTTAAACTCAGAGAAATTATCAACAAACATTGTCGGACGATGAAATAAACATCGCCAACGTGTCCAGAATGGTCAAATTAGCTAGGATGCCTACCCAACGGTCTAATTTGGACAAAGGGCAAAAAGATAATTTTCGGGTCAAAACGGTGTCCGTATCGGAGCCGTTTTGCACCGAAAACCGTGCAAGAAAACAAGTCTATCAAATATAACAAATTATATGTCCACGAAATCAGAATAACGATACGAACCCAACGGTATCTCCAGAATTGGATTCCGTTGACCCGATCTTAATTTGGCCCGTTGACCAGAACATTGGGATTCCGGTTTGCACGAAAATGCGTGCCGGAGCCAATGTTCTCAAAACTCAGCAAACTACATGTCAACGAGTCCAGAATGGCGATACGAACTAAACGGTATATCCGGAATTGGATTCCGATGAGCCGATCTCAAAATGCCCGTTGACCGGATATTGGTATCCGACTTGCACCGAAATGCGTGCCGGACCCAATGTCCACCAAAACCTAGCAAATTATATGTCAACGAGTCTAGAATGACGATATGAACTCAACGGTATATTCGAAATTGGATTCCGATGAGCCGGCGTCAAAAAGTTCCGTTGACCCAGAATGTGGGACCCACTTTGCACCGAAAAATGTGCCAGGGCCCACGTTCTCCAAATCTAACAAATTTTATATGAAAACATGATAGAACGACGCGACGAGTCTAATGGTGGTGTCAGAAATGAAATCTGGAGTCCTGTGTTCAAAAATAGAATTTTACAAGTTGGAAATTACGAATTCGGACGACCAACTTTGGCGTCGAATTCAACCAATCAAACAAGCTCATAATGAAACGAAACTGGAGGGGTAGCAAGAGGGTTATACCAGCTTCACACCGAAACTGGTAGCACGTCAAACGGAGCTACGGTGGAGGAGATACAAGCTGACAAAGTTGGCCCCGTAAAACTGTCCAAATTTAATACAATTTAAACGGTCAACTTGGTGGCCGGTTTTGATGTATACCGAGATTGTGACGAAGCGAAGAAATTGCCGATCCAACGGTCAGATTTTTGGGAAAATGCGTGCGAAGTTGCTACGACGGAGCGCCAAAATGAACTTGATTTCGCGCGCGTCACGAGGGACGTCGTACAAAACGCACGAATCGCCTCGACGGCGCGTCCCGGAGGACGGTGGCCGTCAGGGGAGAACTCGCCGGAGTGTGCTCGGCCAACAGGGGGTCGGCCATGCTGACCACGGCGGCTATGGCATCGGCGTCGACGCCTGAACGCGCCCATAGGGCCGTTCCCGGCCGTCGCACAGGCTGTGTGCTTGCAGGCTGCACACGGGGGCTGCACGGCCCAGCCCGGCCCAGCGGAGGCGGGCGACGCATGGCCTGGTGCGGCAGGCGGCGCGCGAATGTGCGGTGAAGGCTAAGGACGATGGTGGTGGAGTTGTACGGTGGTGGTGGTGACGTTATGGTGGTTGTGGTGAAGTGGTGAAGTATTGAAGAAGGAGGAGAGGAGGCTCGGCCTGGTTGGCCAGGTGGCCGACGGCGAAGCCACGCCAGAGGGGGAGGTCCGGCCAGGGAAGAGGTGAGGAGGTCGGGCTGGTGCAATGGTGGTGGTGGTGTTAAAGTTGTTGTGTTGGGATTTTTGAATGAAAGAAAAATAATTAGAAGAGAGAGGATAAGAGAGAGAGAGAGAGAGAGAAAAGATTCTCTCCACAAAAATTTAGGGCCGCCCACATGGCTGAGTGAATGTGTGGAAAAAATAAGTGGTGAGGATTTAGTATAGGGAAATCAAAGGCTAGAATTAATTGTAGGGAAATTGGCAATTCCTATGGGAATTTAATTCTACAGAATTTTCAATAATTATTAAAAATAGGTAGAATGAGCAATTAGTATTTTTCAAGGATAATGAGGTTGAGGATGATGGTGATGGAGAGTAACATGGAGCTTGGACTGGGTTCGGTCAAACCGGGTTGGATGAAAATCGGACATTGTGAAAAAATTGAATAAAAATAGGTATGGATGATCATGGATAAATAAGTAGCACATGGAGATTCCAATAAATGGGATACAAGTGCCGGACGGGTAGTAGGCTCAATGTGGGCCATGTCCATAATTGGGGCTGACAGGTTTGGTCGACAGGGGACCCACAAATCAAGTTAAAAAATGAATATGACGCCGTGGAGTGAAATAAAATCGGATCACGTGTCGAAAAGTTGTACGAAGCAAATGGAGAACAAAATGACGTGTCTGAGTGGGACACGAAGGTCAAGGGTAAAGAGCGTCTCGAGTAGATCATCAATGAGAAGTTGGTTTCAAGAAACTGACTGGTCTTGCGCTCCCAATTTAAAAGTCACGGTAACGCGCTGAAATGATTAAGGAAAAGAGTGGAAAAATAATTAATAATCAAATGGTCTAAATCGATCCAAAGTTCTGCGAAGCAAAAAGAGCACAAGGGAACAAGTTTGGATGGGACACTATATACCGTCATGAAGGCAATCATGTCCACTCCAAAACTCGTGAAGAAGATTTCCAGAGTTGAACATCCCTGACACTCCAAATATCAATGGCACGGGAAAGTACACTAATAGATAAATAACCGGAATCATTTATTAAAACTAAATCAATCAGAAAAATTTAAAAAAATCAACCCAAATTTTAGGGTGCTCACAGCAGACCGGCCCCATGTCGCGCCTAATGGCCGTCCCCCCGTGGTCGCCTGACCAGCTCCTCCTGATGGACTTCGCCCCTCCGCCAGCTGTCGCTGTGGCCGCCCCCTTGGCCTGGCCGTACCGTCCCCTCTTTCCGTCAGCCTCCTCCGCCCCTTCGCCTGTCCCCCCTCTCCTCCTACGCGTATCGCCCATCCTCTACTACAGCGGCCGCCGCCTTGGCCGAGCCCGATCCTCCTCCAGCCATCCACTCTCCCTTTCGGGCGGGAGATTCGTATTCAAATTCCAAGCTCCCTCCCGCGACAGTGGGCACATACCCTTTCTTATGCGCCTACTGCTGGCCTCTCCTTCAAGAGTTGCCACTCCATCATCGCTCCTGCGGCCGCGCTCCCCATGTGCCCTCCCCCTCATCGGCCGTTATGTGCCATCTTTTCTTCCCGACCGTTATGTGCTCGCTGACGTGCCCCCCTATGCTCCTACCCTTGGCCCCCTCCCCATGCGCCCTCCTCCTCCCTGGCCGCTATGCGCCTGCCTTCGTGTTTTGCCACCCCTTTGTGCCTATGTTCAGACACCACCCCCTCTGACGTGCCCCCTACAGCGTGGTCCTATACGCCCGCACCTCGCGCTCCCCGTGCTCCCTGGTGCTGCACCACCCCACCTCCCTGTTGTCTCCTTCGCTGCCTCGTTGTGCTGGCCCCTGCATGGCGGGCAGTGTAACAACCCTACTCTGCTAGCCAGCGCTGCCGCTTCTGCACCGCCTTCTTCCTCCAAGGTCCTTGTGGGCCTCTCCTCCTTTGCCGACATGGTTCACCCAGATCGGAGTGCTAAAAAAACCTATACTCCCCGACGTTCCTCTTCCAGACATCGATTACTCCCCCCTCAGATGGCTAGACAGTCACGATTCCCTTCTCCACCTCTGATCTGGAGTCTCTGTACATGCGATTCTCCTCAACCTTTGTGCTGCAATGCCCTGTGCTGCAATTTCCCTTGGGCTGTCCTAAGCTTGCGAGAGTTCAGAAGGAAATTGCCAAATGGAGCCTCACTTCAGATTATCGTGTGGCACCGCTAGACCCAAAAACATCCTTCTCTACCTTTCCTCGGCGACTGATCAAAAGATCGTACAAACTAGAGGCCACAGCAAAATAGACTCAAAGGCCATGTCGGTAGTGAGATGGTCTCAAGATCTCAACCCGAAAGAGGACTCGCCTATAGTGGTCGCATGGGTCACTCTGCCCAACCCACCACTTATCTGCTTTATCCCGGCCGCCCTAAAAAGGATTGTCAACTCCTTCAGAACTTACGTCGCCATGGCAGAGGAAACAAGGAATCTTACCAATGCTAATTACGCAAAAGTCTGCGTAGAGCTTGACACATCGAAAGATCTACCAAAATATGTCAATATCGAGTTGGGTCACAAAACATACTCCTAACCCATCCTATATGATAACAACGTCATATACCGCAACCACTGCAACAAGAGAGGGCACTTCTCCAAGTACTGCTTCGAAGCTCATCCAGAACTAAAATAGAAACAGGTTGAGAACGCTCGCTCCCCACGGAAGGCCCAGGTTCAGAGATCGCTTCTTCCATCCTCCACCCCCCAAACTCGCTGTAGAGCCTAAAAATCAAGTTGCGCCATGTTTTTATCACCCAACAATCAAGTTGCGCCCCAGAACTCAAACTGTGCCATTGATTATGTTTCGTCTGACATCAGACTGCGCCCAATCTATATTACGTCCAAGCCTACGTGGCATCTAACATTTAATTGCCATCATTGCTTGACAGCACTGACAGTTGATAGCACAGTAAACAAAAAAAACTCTTCGAATCCCTTAAAATATACCACTCGAGGAGATTTAATTGACAGCTGTCCTGTACATCTTGTGAGTAGCACCTAGGTGCAATCTAAATAAATTCCTTAGTTGCGCCTAGGCACAATTTGGATAAATTATTATCATGTATTCAAAAGCTACCACGTGTCTAGGCACAACCCAATCAGGCACAGTTTGACTTGTTGACTGAAGCTCGTGCAACCTGATAAAGTTGAGACAACTTTCATTTGAAAGCAGGATGACGTGTCGGACATGCCACTTATCTCTTAAATGTGTCCACTACTCTGTACACGACCACGCACATATCAATCACATGATGCCACGCGTCAAAATACAGTTAGTACATAATTGAATAACTGAATGAAAGTTGGCGCAACATAAGGTTGGTGCAACCCAATGTGGCACAGTCCAGCCTCGCGCATATCAGAATAACTGCTAAAACAGTTATTTCCAGAACTCTAAAATAGAGTTTCCAATTATTGTTGAAGCATCAGAGAGATCCAGAACTCTTGCAAAATTGCTGCTGCATTCTCCAGGTCTCTAGTCTTCAAGTTCATATAGCCCAAGGGATAAAGTGATAGTCTTCTGATCAGATTCCTACAGTTGTACTTCCCCAGAATTTAAATTATATTTTGTATTTTCTAAGTTTGTTATAAACTTTTATTTTTGTAAACAAATGGCGACTCTGCTGGGGATGACTTTCTCCTCTGATGAGAAGGTGACAACTCAATGTGATGCTACGTCGATCGGCAAGATGCAGAAGACTCTGGTTGTTCAAGTCAACCAGACAGCCTATGAAGATATGATCAACAAGAAGAGCAACAAGTACTATGTCTATCATTAAGAACGAAATGTGGACTCCTAAGTCTTCTACAGTTGCTGTTGCCCTGACAGAACCTGCTTCTGTGCTGCCAAGGCACAATCTGCTTCTGTGGCTCAGACGCAGTCTGCTTCTATTGCCTGTGCAGCCCATTCCTTTTGTTTTTGCCCGCGGCAACTTACTCTCACTGCTGCCCGTGCGCAGTATACTCTTCCTACTGCCCAGAGCAGTTTACTACTCCTTTTGCTGAAGGCGCAGTCTGTTTATACTGTTGCTAAAATGCAGTCTATTCATGTTGATGCCAAGGCACAATTAGTTAGCCTATATTGCTAGGGTGAAACCAGTAGCCCATATTGCTGTGCGCAACCCAAGCAATCAGTTGTTCAGGCGCAGTCTACGCTCTAGCGCAACCCCAGGGATCTATTTTTTGGCTATTCCTTCCTCCAATTCTCCAGTTCTGAACTTGGAGAAATAATGTTCTAGTGCCAAAACTAGACAGAAAAAGGGAAAGGCCCTGTTACACTTCCTCACTGGAAAACCTGTGCCTAAGATGGTCCCACAACAAAAAGAGGAAAATGCTTTTTAGCTAACCCTCTACAAAATAAAGGAAAGCACCCCTTGGTCTTTTCTCAAACTTTCCTAGTCTATGACTCAGAGAAGATATATCAGATTCCATTCTTTAAACAGAGGTCTTCAGATCTGCTATGGGAGGAATACTGATTAAAGAGGCATCTTGCCTACCCCTATCAGTACTATTTAAGATCTTCCAACCTTGGAAATCTCAAATCCAGCAAGAAAAGTTGATGGTATCTCAACAGAGACGCCCGGAGCAGAATTCTCTGATTTACGCGCTTATCTCAATAGGCGTCAATCAATATCAACTTCGGTGAAATACAAGAATCCTATGCCAAAGGCCACTGTACCAGAAACAAAAAATTGAAAGAGGACCCAATCACTTGCTAATGAGTTAAGTACCTCTTTGTACACTCAGGGA
>JANAVB010019258.1:0-88260 GCA_029216955.1 Iris pallida
TATATATATATATATATATATTATATATATATATATATATATAATATATATATATATATATATATATATATATATATATATATATATATATATATATTTATTAGTATTTTTGGTTGACTGGGTATTTATTGATACGTATATGCAGAGATATACATATATGGATGTGTATATATAGTTTTATATATATATCTATATATCTATATATATATTATATATATATATATATATATATATATATATTCTATTATATAATATACATACAAAAAAAATATATATATATACATACAAAAAAAAAAAAAAAAAAAATATATATATATACATACAAAAAAAAAAAAAAAAAAAAAAAATATATATATATATATATATATATATACATACAAAGGAAGAGGAATAACATAAATATTTATCTATATATTTGAGCCCACAGGCCGAGCTCATCAGCTCAGCCAACAGGCCGAGCCCAGCCGGCCCAGCTGATCTCAGCTAAACCACAGGCTGAGCAAACACCCCCGCACAGGAATTTCCTAACAGCAGGTTTGGAAACCCGACCCATATGTATTGGTATACATATCGAGAGAGTTTGCTCTCGAAAAAACCTAACTCTACCCCTCGACACCCAATACAGAACAAGCCTCGACTCTCCCCATCCCTGGACGAGCCTCCAGCGGCGGCTGCCGACCGGCCACGGACAGAGAAGCACCGGCAACAGAAGCCGCGCGCAGGCCACCCGAGCCCGGTCACCAGTCGCGACCCCCTTTTTAAAGTATGATTTTTTCCTCGATTCTTAATCGTTTTTAGATTTGTAAAGTGTTATGGAAACCTTAGACGACCCTTTAGGGAACCCAGTAACTAGAATTAAGAGGAGTCGAAAGACCGGCCCGACAAATCGACTCAAAGTCGAGAATAATCTGTCCAAAAAATAGAACATCAAAGCAGCCCCATAACCCAACTTGGAAGGCCGCTCCTGAACCGAATAATATGAGTTTTTAAGAACCAATTAAAAACAGTCCTAGAAGACCTATAGATCTCGGAAACCCTCTTTACGGAAGATGAAATGATCGACTGAGCGCCGAGAAATCGGTGTCTCAATTTGACCAAAAATATGTTTTCAAAACAGTAAAAATCAATAAAATCCCTCCGATACAACGTCCGTCCCGCCAAACCGGACGACGTGGTCACGAACCGAAGGCATCGAAAGTTGCGTATCGGCTTCGTGGTCGTGTGGGCTTTGACGAAATTCAAATTGGTCGTGTGTGCGCGACGAATTTGATGCGTATCCGTCGAAATTCACCGTATCGTGCACTTTACAAATTCTCCAATTACTTTGTGCACGCTCATCAGATCGAGACGAAACTTGCGCCAGCAGGACCGTATCATTTTTCTGGTCCTGTATGCCAAGTTTGGTCCGATTCTGAGACAGTTGATAAAATCGCAGTATCGCGGGCCCTCCGGTCCGACTCAACGAGTGATTTTGTGCACGGCCCGCCGGAATCCAACTCTGGACATACGGTTGGGTTCGTATCGAAAAACCGGATCCGTAGACATATAGTTTAACGACTTTAGAGACCATTAACTCTGGCATGCTTTTCGGTGCAAAGCGGGTCCAACGGCGGACACCGTTTTTGTCCGAAATTACCGTTTTGCCCCTGTGTCCAAAATTGGACTTAAGGACAGGCAATCCTAGCTAATTTGACTATTCGAAGACTGTTGGCATTGTCTGTTTCAGCTTTCGGAGATAGTTGTGATGATTTGGACTTCTTGGCTTAGTAGTGGACTAGATTGTTATTGGATCTGCGTACAACCTACAGGCAAGATACCTTATCTCCCTCTACAGTTTATTTACATGCATATTTATATTATTATACAGTTTTACTAGTTGATTATTTATATGTGATTTGTATATCATGCCTGCTAGTATATATATTGCCTTGTTTATATTTAGCTTTGTAGTTGATATTGGATATACGTATATATAGTTCTTGTTCCTAGTTAACTTTGTAGTTCATACTGGATTGGTCTTCTCATGTATCGTGATTGGGTCGTGTCGTGTCATCACTTGTACTTGGACTGAGTTGCATCGTGTCATAGGATGAATAAGTCAAATCGGAACTGCTTTACCTCCTTGTCTTGAAATCTTGATGCTAACCTGCGAGTCCACATTAGGGGCGAGGGTTAGTAGTTAAGCTAACTTGCGAGCCCACATCAAGGGTGAGAGTTAGTAAGCTAATCTGCGAGCCCACATTAGGGGCGAGGGTTAGTAGTTAAGCTAACTTGCGAGCCCACACCAGGGGCGAGAGTTAGTAAGCTAATCTGCGAGTCCACACCAGGGATGAGGGTTAGTAGTTATATGTCCACACCTGCGAGTCCGCACAAGGGACGAGGGTGATGCTAGCCTGCGAGTCCACACCAGGGACGAGGGTTAGTAGTATATGGTTTACACCTGCGAGTCCACACTAGGGACGAGGGTGATGCTAGCTTGCGAGTCCATACTAGGGACGAGGGCTAGTAGTTGTTCAAACTTGCGAGTCCACACTAGGGACGAGGGTTTGAGTATTCGATTGGTTATCCGTTGACATCGTGATATCGTGTTCTCTTGTTCTTCTCCAGCAGTTCGTTTAGTCGTAGTGGTTCTTCCAATCGAGTATAGTCGTATTTTTGTGCTGATTTGGTCTTTTCTTGTTTATTTCCTATATTTTCTTTATTGTATGATAAACTGCTAGATAGGCATGTTTTTATGTATCTTGCTATGTCCCCTGAGGACCTGATGTCACGACCCGCGCCCTAGGGTTAGGGTACGAGAACGTAACAACGTCCAGCCTACGCCGCAGTGTCGGCGGTAGAACGCTGTCCTAGGTCTCAATGCATCTAACAGTATAAGACTAAACAGTTTATACTCCCCGAATGGGGGTGACATAGCAGATACAAACTCAATCACAACTAAGGTAGAGCATGATAAGGATAGATAAAACATGAAATCCAAAATAAATACAGGAGATAGAAGTCTAAGTGTCTAAGATACATAAACCCAGAAATACATCTCAAAACTCAGATACAGTAATCCACAAAGTAAATACAGCTCCAGACAAAATAAAATAACTACCTAAACAACCTCTACTGTGTCTCCTCTAGGCTAGCAGGCAATCCCCAAGCTATCTGTAAAATTTATCAACAGGTCCAGTCAGGACTGGAGCGAGCACAGTATATCTCAACAGATCATAGCAGGTTAGAAAGTAAAAACATGCAGTAAAGTAAGATACAAGTACTGAAAGAAATGCAGTATGTAAACAGAGAGAGAACTGTAATAGAAATATCTACTATACATAGGGAACTAGCAGTGACTAGTGAGTCAGAGTACAATATGAACATGTAATACTCCCCCGTACCCCCGATCAATACACAAGGATCCAGCCAGGTTATGTTATATGATGCTATGTAACAGACCCCGAAGGTGATAGACCCCGAAGGTGATAAGCCCCCGAAGGGTGGTAGACCCCGAAGGAGATACATAGTAGTCCCATAAAAATGGGGATTCTGGGGGTAACCCAACAGTGTAAGTCCCATAAACATGGGGATTCTGGGGATAACCCAACAGTGTAAGTCCCATAAAAATGGGGATTCTGGGGATAACCCAACAGTGTAAGTCCCATAAAAATGGGGATTCTGGGGATAACCCAACAGTGTAAGTCCCATAAAAATGGGGATTCTGGGGATAACCCAACAGTGTAAGATTCCAGGAAGACTCTACGATCATGAGGGTACATGTCGTAAGTGATCAAAGAACCAAGAAGCATATGATACGCTATGAAAGTGAAACGCACAAAACATAGAGTACCCGATGCTCCCTAAGGATAACATCTCAAGAAAGGATCCATATAGTACCAATCCGTGTGACCAACGTGACAGTACAAGTAAAGTAATCTACTGCAGGAAATAATTCTAAGCAGGATATGAAATGATCAGAGAATGTACTCGCCTCGATAACCTGAACAGCTGATAAGTATAGGGGGGTCCCACTGAAGCCACAGAGTCCTATTTAAAGCAACACAGGTTACAAGGTGTTCAAGTTGTAATAAAAGAATCTCTATAATCAATTTACATTATTCTAGGTTCTTCTAAGTCAAAACAACTCTAGGTTGACTCCGATCAATAATCAAGTCAAACTAGGTCAAGTGTTAACTTACAGTTGACTTTGGGTCAACTGGTCAACTCTGGTCAAACAGGGTAAATCTAATCTAATTATAAAGTGTACTTCGTTATTTGTACGTCAAAACTTACGGCACGCAAATCGAGATAAAAAGATTATCGGTAAGGTTGATAATCTTATTATAGTGATCCACGTATCCAACTTGTCAATTTCAGCGATGTGAGATCACTGGAATTGACTGATCTCAGTTTCGTTGTACTAATCTCGAAATACGAACATTATGTGAATTAATTATTAATTAATTATAAAAAGGTTAAACTCAGAGAAATTATCAACAACCATTGTCGGACGATGAAATGAACATCGCCAACGTGTCCAGAATGGTCAAATTAGCTAGGATAGCCTACCCATCGGTCCAATTTGGACACAAGGGCAAAAAGGTAATTTCGGATCAAAACGGTGTCCGTGTCGGAGCCGTTTTGCACCAAAAAATATGCAAGAAAATAAGTCTATAAAATATAACAAATTATATGTCCACGAAACCAGAATGTCGATACGAACCCAACGGTATCTCCAGAATTGGATTCCGTTGACCCGATCTCAATTTGGCCCGTTGACCAGAACTTGGAATTCCGGTTTGCACGGAAATGCATGCCGGAGCCAAAGTTCTCAAAACTCAGCAAACTACCTGTCAACGAGTCCAGAATGATGATACGAACTCAACAGTATCTCCGGAATTGGATTCCGATGAGCCGTTCTCAAAATGACCCGTTGGCCCGGATATTGGTATCCGACTTGCACCGAAATGCGTGCCAGACCCAATGTCCACCAAAGCCTAGCAAATTATATGTCAACGAGTCCAGAATGACGATACGAACTCAACGGTATATCCGGAATTGGATTCCGATGAGCCGGAGTCAAAAAGTCCCGTTGACCCAGAAAGTGGGACCCGCTTTGCACCGAAAAACGTGCCCGGGCCCACGTTCTCCAAATCTAACAAATTTTATATGAAAATATGCCAGAACGACGCCACAAGTCTAATGGTGGTGTCAGAAATGAAATCTGGAGTCCCGTGTTCAAAATGGAATTTTACAAGTTGGAAATTACGAATTCGGACGACCAACTTTGGCGTCGAATTCAACCAATCAAACAAGCTCACAATGAAACGAAACTGGAGGGATAGTAAGAGGGTTATACCAGCTTCGTATCGGAACTGATAGCATGCCAAACGGAGCTGCGGTGGAGGAGATACAAGCTGACGAAGTTGGCCCCGCAAAACTGTCCAAATTTAATACAATTTAAACGGTCAACTTGGTGGCCGGTTTTCATGTATCAAACGATAAAACTAACGGACGAAAATTGACAGGGATGAAGGTGGATATACCGAGATTGCGATGGAGCGAAGAAATTATCGATCCAACGGTCAGATCTCCAGAAAAATGCACGCGAAGTTGCTGCGACGAAGCGCCAAAATGGACTCAATCTCGCGCGCGTCACGACGGAACGTCGTGCAAAACGCACGAATCGCCTCGACGGCGCATCCCGGAGGACGTTGGCCGCCATGGGGCCTACCCCAGTGGTGCGCCCGAGGAAGGGGGCCACCCACGATGGGTCGCCGGAGTACGGTGTACGGCGGCGGCGCGTCCAAGCCCCCCGCGCGCACGCGGATCTGTGCGCGTTGTGCGCGCGAAGCCACTGCTGGTGGGCGCCGTGCTCGGCCTGCTACCAGCGCAGCCTGCACGGGGCACGCGTGGCCAAGCCCGACGAGGCCAGGGGCTGGTGGTGGCGGCTGTGGGGGATTTGAATGGTGGTGGCGCTCGGTTGATAGGTGGTCGGCCGGATGGTGCAAGGTGGAGGAAATACAAGGAGGAGAGGAGGAAGGAAGGAGGAGATGGGCTGGTCGACTTGCCATGGCGGGGCTCCGGCCAGTAGGTGGTCGGCCAGGGGGTGGCTGTCGGTTATAGTGAGGAGGGGTCGGGAAAGAGCTGCTGTTGCATGGAGTGGGGTTAGTTTGTAGTAGTAATGTTTTGTTTTGAAAAGGAGAAGAGAGAGAAGAAGAATAATGATAAATGTGAAGAGAGAGGATGGAAGAAAAGTTGCATTGGGGTTAGGGCCGGCCACACATGGCTGTGAGGGGATAAAGGAGTTATCATGGAATGAATGGTGAGGATTTAGTATAGGAAAATCAAAGGCTAGAAATTAAATAGAGGAAAATTGGCCAATTCCAATAGGAATTAAATAAATAGAAATCTCCAAAAAAATATAGAAAAATATGTAGGAGATTACTTGATATTTTTGGGCAAGAATTATGAGGGTGTCATGATGGAGAAAATCATGGAGCTGGACTGGACTCGGTGGAGCCGGATTGGGTAAAAATCGGACATTGAGCAAAATCGAATTAAAAATTAGGAATCGATGATCATGAGTGAATAAGTAGCACATAGAGATTCCAATAAATGGGACGCAAGTGGCGGACGGATCGTAGGCTCAATGTGGGCCATGTCCGTAGTTGGGGCCGACAGGTTTTGGTTGACAGGGGACCCACAAATCAAGTTGGAAAATAAATGTGACACCGTGGAGTGAAATAAAATCGGATCACGTGTCGAGAAAGTTGTGCGAATCAAATGGAGCACAAAATAACGTGTCTGAGTGGGACACGAAGGTCATGGGTGACGAGCATCTCGAGTAGATCATCAATGAGGAGTTGGTTTCAAGAAACTGACTGGTCTTGCGCTCCCAATTTAAAAGTCATGGTAACGCGCTGAAAAGGATCAAGGAAAAGAGTGGGAAAATAAATAACAATCAAATGGTCTAAACCGACCCGAAGTGCAGCGAAGCAGAAAGAGCACAAGAGAATAAGTTTGGATGGGACACTATATACCGTCATGAAGGTAATCATGTCCACTCCAAAACTCATGAAGAAGATTTCCAGAGTTGAACATCCCTGATACTCCAAATATCAAAGGCATGGGAAAGTACACTTACAGAATAAATTATTTATCGAAATTAAAATCAATCAGGAAATAAATAAAATAAAAAAAAGTAACCCGAAATTCAGGGTGCTCACATCCTACCCACCTTATAAAAATTTCGTCCTCGAAATTAAAATGTCCATACTCCCTCTAGGTCAAACCCCCACAATAAAAGTCCCAGAACTTAAATAAAACATACCATCAAAAAAGAACGGCATACAGGGTCATGGCATACGGTGGTAATGAATGTCTCATCTAGGTATACTAGTCATACTAAACCAGAACGGTCATCGGTATCAAACACACAAGCAATCCAGGGTACTAAAATAGAAGATACAGAAACAACAACCATTAAAACTATAAGGTTGTCTACCTCCCCATATGAAAACTGGTACTCATAAAAATAAGGGAAGGTAACTACCAATCATCTGAAAAAAAGTACTATCCCAAGAAAATCAAAATCACAAGTTTAATTAACGAAAGTCGATTACATTGAAATCCAATCACAATATATAACATAGAGAGCACTAGAGAGGAAAAGCTAACATTATGTGTATGGGTGTATGCGAACAGGTTCATATGGTTAGATAGTAGACATTGGTGTATGTGAAATATACATGAAGAGTATAGGAGGATTCGGGTTCCAAAACAACAGCTATCAAGTTACACTAATCATGGCATTTGGTTTAACAATCTACAATATACAACCTATTTAACCATAACATGCATGACTAACCATATATATATATATAAGGGTAGAGACTTAGCTATGTATTTATATATATTATAACATGCATGCCTAAGCTCTCTATATATATCTATCTCGATATACAATCATAACATAGAGGGGAAGAGTTTGGTTATATGACAGTATATACTAAGTTAGGGGGGTGTGTGTGTGTCCTTGTACAGGGTTATAGCTTAGTATTGAAAGGTTAAATCCAGTTTTAGTTCAACATTTACATATAAAATCTGAAAATAAGCTAACATTTAACTAGTGTAATATAAACATAATACAAATTCAAAATTTAGGAGTTTGAAACATCACAACTATCTCAATGCTCCCAATACATCCTATCATGATAGAAATGAAACCCTAATCATATTACCAATACACTTATCTACGCATACAGTTCAATATTACATATTAATCTGAAATCGAACTAACATGGAAATCAATGTAAAAATGTTAACATGTAACTAGTTTTCAGGGTTTTGGAGAAGTTTGGACATTAAAAAAAACCAACTCAATGTTTATCACAAACTAACATGTAAGAATATGAAACCTAAATTTATATCCCTACTTCCCACAAGGTAGCTCAATATTACATTTAAGAAAATAAAACAGCAATTTGAACTAACATTTGGAAATTCAGCATTAAAGGTTAATATGTACACAGTCTTAAATTTGACAATTTTAAACACAAATTTTCAACCAAAATTTTTTGAATTGAAACCCTACGTATAACATACATGTGCAGTGATGTAAACCTAAATAATAACATGAAATTTATATTTAATTTACGAATTTAAACATGGAAAAGCAGAGAACCAGAAATATTGGTTATGAAAATTTGGACATCAACAACATATCAATATGTATCTAGATATGTGGAAAAATCAAGTGTAGCATGCATACGTGTTAGGCAAAGTGTCTATTATATATATATTCGTATACATATTCTCATGTCCCAATAAAAATTAATTCTACGTTAAGACTAACATTTAGATTCCTACCAAGATTGCAAGCAGGTGATTGACGAAATCAAGACAGTTTTATTATCATTATTATTTAATACAAGAATAATAGCAAGAAAGAAATAACGAGAAAATCTGTTCTGCTTATCAGTTTAAAGAAGGAACCGTTTTGAAATCCAGACTTAAATATCAAATTCAAGATAAAATCTAGCAAAATCATCGATTCATTGTATTAAGAAAAACTCATAGCAAGAAGTTACACAAAGGTTTATGAAAACAACTAAACATACTCTTAAGTTAAATGACAAGAAACTAGGCAAAACAACAAACAATAATTCCCCTTTTTTTTTGAATGACTGAGAAAAAGTAAGAAAACATGTTCAAAATACTTTAAGCACAATCTGATAATCATATGCGTCTATCCAAAATCATGGTACTCTAAATCCTCGTCATACTAGTAAGCAAGGCTACGATAATCACAGAGCCCTTGACTTATGCACATATCTCTAGAATCATGGTATTTAACATTTTCGCGGTGCCGCATGCTTGGCTGCGAAAACCTTAGATTCCCACACCCGAGAGATATATCCAGAGTTAGACTATATGTCCTCACCATGCTGGCTAATGTGACTATAGAAGACTAGATTTCCATAACTTAGATAACCTAGCCCATATAATTTCATCTTGCTAAAAATTTAATTAAATCGATAATGAATACTCAAAAATCCAATCAAATTTATTAACGAACATCAAAATTCAAAATAAACGAAATCCATCAAAATACAACTCGAATGCAACAGCTATCATCAAAATTTAAAATTTGAAAATCTTCAATCAAAATAAATACAAACTCAAATTCAATAATAATCCATAAAAATCAAATTTAACAACAAAAGTAAAATAAATTAAATCAAGAGAAAAAGAGAGTTTTCAAATCGAAGTTAAATAAGATTCTCCAGGGTTGTCCCAGGAATCTCTCAAGGGTTCCTAACTGTGATTGAGTATCTTCAAAAATATATCCTATTCCTAGTACAGGCTGTAGTGGTACTCTAGTTCGAATACCACTACACTTTTAGTCTCGACCTGCATGGGCCACCACTAAAAACGTGTCACGACCCGCGCCCTAGGGTTAGGGCACGAGAACGTAACAACGTCCAGCCTGCGCCGCAGTGTCGGCGGTAGAACGCTGTCCTAGGTCTCAATGCATCTAACAGTATAAGACTAAACAGTTTATACTCCCCGAATGGGGGTGACATAGCAGATACAAACTCAATCACAACTAAGGTAGAGCATGATAAGGATAGATAAAACATGAAATCCAAAATAAATACAGGAGATAGAAGTCTAAGTGTCTAAGATACATAAACCCAGAAATATATCTCAAAACTCAGATACAGTAATCCACAAAGTAAATACAGCTCCAGACAAAATGAAATAACTACCTAAACAACCTCTACTGTGTCTCCTCTAGGCTAGCAGGCAATCCCCAAGCTATCTGTAAAATTTATCAACAGGTCCAGTCAGGACTGGAGCGAGCACAGTACATCTCAACAGATCATAGCAGGTTAGAAAGTAAAAACATGCAGTAAAGTAAGATACAAGTACTGAAAGAAATGCAGTATGTAAACAGAGAGAGAACTGTAATAGAAATATCTACTATACATAGGGAACTAGCAGTGACTAGTGAGTCAGAGTACAATATGAACATGTAATACTCCCCCGTACCCCCGATCAATACACAAGGATCCAGCCAGGTTATGTTATATGATGCTATGTAACAGACCCCGAAGGTGATAGACCCCGAAGGTGATAAGCCCCCGAAGGGTGGTAGACCCCGAAGGTGATACATAGTAGTCCCATAAAAATAAGGATTCTGGGGGTAACCCAACAGTGTAAGTCCCATAAACATGGGGATTCTGGGGATAGCCCAACAGTATAAGTCCCATAAAAATGGGGATTCTGGGGATAACCCAACAGTGTAAGTCCCATAAAAATGGGGATTCTGGGGATAACCCAATAGTATAAGTCCTATAAAAATGGGGATTCTGGGGATAACCCAACAGTGTAAGTCCCATAAAAATGAGGATTCTGGGGATAACCCAACAGTGTAAGATTCCAGGAAGACTCTACGATCATGAGGGTACATGTCGTAAGTGGTCAAAGAACCAAGAAGCATATGATACGCTATGAAAGTGAAACGCACAGAACATAGAGTACCCGATGCTCCCTAAGGATAACATCTCAAGAAAGGATCCATATAGTACCAATCCGTGTGACCAACGTGATAGTACAAGTAAAGTAATCTACTGCAGGAAATAATTCTAAGCAGGATATGAAATGATCAGAGAATGTACTCGCCTCGATAACCTGAACAGCTGATAAGTATAGGGGGGTCCCACTGAAGCCACAGAGTCCTATTTAAAGCAACACAGGTTACAAGGTGTTCAAGTTGTAATAAAAGAATCTCTATAATTAATTTACATTATTCTAGGTTCTTCTAAGTCAAAACAACTCTAGGTTGACTCCGGTCAATAATCAAGTCAAACTAGGTCAAGTGTTGACTTACAGTTGACTTTGGATCAACTGGTCAACTCTGGTCAAACAAGGTAAATCTAATCTAATTATAAAGTGTACTTCGTTATTTGTACGTCAAAACTTACGGCACGCAAATCGAGATAAGAAAATTATCGGTAAGGTTGATAATCTTATTATAGTGATCCACATATCCAGCTTGTCAATTTCAGCGATGTGAGATCACTGGAATTGACTGATCTCAGTTTCGTTGTACTAATCTCGAAATACGAACATTATGTGAATTAATTATTAATTAATTATAAAAAGGTTAAACTCAGAGAAATTATCAACAACCATTGTCGGACGATGAAATGAACATCGCCAACGTGTCCAGAATGGTCAAATTAGCTAGGATAGCCTACCCATCGGTCCAATTTGGACACAAGGGCAAAAAGGTAATTTCGGGTCAAAACGGTGTCCGTGTCGGAGCCGTTTTGCACCGAAAAATGTGCAAGAAAATAAGTCTATAAAATATAACAAATTATATGTCCACGAAACCAGAATATCGATACGAACCCAACGGTATCTCCAGAATTGGATTCCGTTGACCCGATCTCAATTTGGCCCGTTGACCAGAACTTGGAATTCCGGTTTGCACGAAAATGCGTGCCGGAGCCAAAGTTCTGAAAACTCAGCAAACTACCTGTCAACGAGTCTAGAATGATGATACGAACTCAACGGTATCTCCGAAATTGGATTTCGATGAGCCGATCTCAAAATGACCCGTTGGCCCGGATATTGGTATCCGACTTGCACCGAAATGCGTGCCAGACCCAATGTCCACCAAAACCTAGCAAATTATATGTCAACGAGTCCAGAATGACGATACGAACTCAACGGTATATCCGGAATTGGATTCCGATGAGCCGGCGTCAAAAAGTCCCGTTGACCCAGAAAGTGGGACCCGCTTTGCACCGAAAAACGTGCCCGGGCCCACGTTCTCCAAATCTAACAAATTTTATATGAAAACATGCCAGAACGACGCCACAAGTCTAATGGTGGTGTCAGAAATGAAATCTGGAGTCCCGTGTTCAAAAATGGAATTTTACAAGTTGGAAATTACGAATTCGGACGACCAACTTTGGCGTCGAATTCAACCAATCAAAAAAGCTCACAATAAAACGAAACTGGAGGGGTAGTAAGAGGGTTATACCAGCTTCGCACCGGAACTAGTAGCACGCCAAACGGAGCTGTGGTGGAGGAGATACAAGCTGACGAAGTTGGCCCCGCGAAACTGTCCAAATTTAATACAATTTAAACGGTCAACTTGGTGGCCGGTTTTCATGTATCAAACGATAAAATTAACGGACGAAAATTGACAGGGATGAAGGTGGATATACCGAGATTGCGACGGAGCAAAGAAATCGCCGATCCAACGGCCGGATCTCCAGAAAAATGTGTACAAAGTCGCTGCGACGGAGCGCCAAAACGGACTCAATCTCGCGCGCGTCACGACGGAACGTCGTGCAAAACGCACGAATCGCCTCGACGGCGCATCCCGGAGGACGTTGGCCGCCATGGGGCCTACCCCAGTGGTGCGCCCGAGGGAGGGGGCCATCCACGATGGGTCGCCGGAGTACGATGGACGGCGGCGGCGCGTCCAAGCCCCCCGCGCGCGCTGTGCGCGCGAAGCCACTGCTGGTGGGCGCCGTGCTCGGCCTGCTGCCAGTACGGCCTGTGCGGGGCGCACGTGGCCAGGCCCGGCAAGGCCAGGGGCTGGTAGTGGCGGCTGTGGGGGATTTGAATGGTGGTGGCGCTCGGTTGATAGGTGGTCGGCCGGATGGTGCAAGGTGGAGGAAATACAAGGAGGAGAGGAGGAAGGAAGGAGGAGATGGGCTGGTCGACTTGCCATGGCGGGGCTCCGGCCAGTAGGTGGTCGGCCAGGGGGTGGCTGTCGATTACAGTGAGGAGGGGTCGGGGAAGAGCTGCTGTTGCATGGAGTGGGGTTAGTTTGTAGTAGTAATGTTTTGTTTTGAAAAGAAGAAGAGAGAGAAGAAGAATAATGATAAATGTGAAGAGAGAGGATGGAAGAAAAGTTGCATTAGGGTTAGGGCCAGCCACACATGGCTGTGAGGGGATAAAGGAGTTATCATGGAATGAATGGTGAGGATTTAGTATAGGAAAATCAAAGGCTAGAAATTAAATAGAGGAAAATTGGCCAATTCCAATAGGAATTAAATAAATAGAAATCTCCAAAAAAATATAGAAAAATATGTAGGAGATTACTTGTTATTTTGGGCAAAAATTATGAGGGTGTCATGATGGAGAAAATCATGGAGCTGGACTGGACTCGGTGGAGCCGGATTGGGTTAAAATCGAACATTGAGCAAAATCGAATTAAAAATTAGGAATCGATGATCATGAGTGAATAAGTAGCACGTGAAGATTCTAATAAATGGGACACAAGTGGCGGACGGATCGTAGGCTCAATGTGGGCCATGTCCATAGTTGGGGCCGACAGGTTTTGGTTGACAGGGGACCCACAAATCAAGTTGGAAAATAAATGTGACGCCGTGGAGTGAAATAAAATCGGATCACGTGTCGGGAAAGTTGTGCGAATCAAATGGAGCACAAAATGACGTGTCTGAGTGGGACACGAAGGTCATGGGTGACGAGCGTCTCGAGTAGATCATCAATGAGGAGTTGGTTTCAAGAAACTGACTGGTCTTGCGCTCCCAATTTAAAAGTCATGGTAACGCGCTGAAAAGGATCAAGGAAAAGAGTGGGAAAATAAATAACAATCAAATGGTCTAAACCGACCCGAAGTTCAGCGAAGCAGAAAGAGCACAAGAGAACAAGTTTGGATGGGACACTATATACCGTCATGAAGGTAATCATGTCCACTCCAAAACTCATGAAGAAGATTTCCAGAGTTGAACATCCCTGATACTCCAAATATCAAAGGCATGGGAAAGTACACTTACAGAATAAATTATTTATCGAAATTAAAATCAATCAGGAAATAAATAAAATAAAAAAAACACCCAAAATTCAGGGTGCTCACACCTGATGATCTCTTCAGGTTTAGTGAGTGCACGGAGATAGCTATTAGTTCTGGATGACGGATGGGATGATACGTTTGCGGGATTCAGGTATCGTATTGTATTTATTGCCAGCTCGTGCTTTCATACCTTATCATGAGATATCCTATTTTCTGATTCAGTTTTAGACTCTTGTTACTTTCTTAGAGTCTTATCGGACATATATGCTAGTGGGATGCAGACCACGATCCATACTTGTTCATTCTTGTTTCGTACATTATTATGGATTGAGATATAGATTTACCTTTGCTATGATTTGGCAGTATACCATAGCCGTGACAGCGTTTACGTATTCGAGTCGGGCTAGAGTCTGCTCGATACGTAGCTGGCTCGCTCACGAGCTCACGTCCGAAAAGCGGGTGCGGGTCGTGACAATATATATAGCTTTCCTATATATATCTATGTATATAAATATGTGAATAATATATATACATTATATGACTAAGTTTGCGTGCCTTGTTAGCTTATGGTTTAGTTTTGTGCTTGGTTTAGCAAGTGACTTAGGCTATGAGTTAGTAGCTATCTTGGATACTTGATTTGCATATACTTAGTTTGTTTAGACCTAGAATTGACTAACCAAGACTAGTTGACCATTGTAGACCCAGCCCTAGCTAGTTGACCACAGTTGACTAGAATTGACCTAGTTTGACTTTATAGTTGACCAAAGTTGACCAAAAGTTGACTTTGACCTAGATTGACTTAGAATCATGTAGATTGTATTATAATTTCAATTACCATATAAATTGAACCCTTTATAACCTGTGTTGCTATAACTAGGACTCTGTGACTCCAGCTGGCCATCTTTTCCTATCAGTTGTTCAGGTTATCAGGCGAGTACATTTTCTGACCGTTTCATACTTGATAGGATTTATATTTACGCTCTAGATTACTTTACTTGATGCTGTCACGATATTAACACGGATTGGTACTATATGGATCCCTTCATGAGATGTTATCCCCCTCGGGAGCATCGGGTTACAGTATGTCATGTGCGTTTCACTTTCATCATGTACTCCGGTGCTTTCACCATTCATGTGCACTATCGTGATTCATGTACTCTCATATTCACGGAGCCCCCATATTTTTATTCATGTGCACCCATTTATGGGCCCCCATGTGAATATCATGTACAATAACATAACTTGAACGGATTCTTGTGTATTGATTGGGGTACGGGGGAGTATAAATAGTCATATGGACAATTTCTATAGTAGTGTAGAACGACCTCTCATGTTTATTATCAAGCCGTTTACATGTCTAGCTTGTACTCTAAATCACTAGTTCACTATAGCTCTTTACTTATAGTAGATATTTCATTGTAGTCTCCTCTTTTACTTATGTATATTCTCAGCGTTTCATGTATCTTACTCTATTGCATAATTATACATCATGTCATATTATGAACTACGTGAGATGTATTGTGCTCGCTCCCGTCCTGACTGGTGTTACGACCCGCTCCCGAATAATCGGACACGAGTCGGACACGTCCAGCCTTCGTCATTAGACACGACGAAGTAAGTTGTACCAATCTAGGGAAATCTAACCAGATAATATAAATGTACACAATCATAGCATCTATATACGATCCCAGAAGATCACCATAATCCACATAATCATAAATGTACTAGTCATCAGGAATGAATGTACTATGAATTCTAAAACAGTATCTAAGAGTAAAGCTAACAGTCTAAACCTGAAACCTCAAGCTAAGTCATAACCCATCCTGCTCAGCTAAGATCCCAGGCTCTGGTCCATATGGTAGAATGGTATCCTGCAAGCATACCTGCAACTTATCCAGTCAGGAGCGAAGCTAAGCACAGTTCTAGGTAATGAACAAGAACACGATATGAAAATGAGTACAAGGGAACATGAACTATAAAGTACATGAAAAGATCATGAAGGTACATGAATGTAAGTACAGGTAATAAAGTACAGGAATGTAAAGTACAGGAACATGTAAAGTACAGGAATGAAACTATAATCCTGAAGTACCAGACATGACAAGTGCACAATATCGAAATACATCTAGTCCATATGACCGGCTGGGGTGAGAACATGTACAGGAGTACATGAATATGGTACGACTTAGGACCCGCGTGCACAGTACGAGGCCTAAGCTAGGCACAGTAATATATAGTAATCGGGATTGGTCACATGGCTAGTGTATTTCCCCACCCGACACTAATAAGTACAAGAACAAGGGTACAGGAATACAGGAGTACATGATATCGTGCCATGACGTGTCACAAGAAAGAGTACAGGAATGTAAATGCACAAGACCGTAGAAAAGTACTTGCCTTGCTCCAGGAAAGATCGGGAATAGGGAGATAGTAGTCTCTATGTCCACCTGAATTATAATGTGTACAAGTTGGTTATAATCTAATCATTATCTAACTGATGAACCATTAGTTATAGCTAATTTCACCAACTAGTTACTTATTGATTTAGTACTAGTTTAGCCATGATCTTATCTAATCAAATAGTAATATATTGCTAATTTATCTAGATAATTATATTCAAGTTTAGTTTAGCTGAAATACAAATATTTTTAGATAGACTAGTACAGGATGACTCCCCATAATAGTTTTTATATAGAAATTATTTTAACATCTAAGCAGCAATGAAAGTATTGAGTGGAGCTAGATTTGACAGGACTTTAGGCTATAGATTGAAGACTCAAAGTATTCATAATATTGAAGTTAGCCTACTCATCCCATGACCAACCCAAAATAATCAAGCCTTGGCGCCACAATCAATTGCCAACTACAGTTTCTTATGATACTTAGCAATATAATGCACCAACTTGCATGTATAGAATTCCAAACCAGATGCATAAAAGAATCTACTAGTTTACTTGTTTCCCCAGGTTCAAGACACCAACAGCAAGAATCCCACACAATTACTCCTTAATCCCATAAATGATTACACACCAAACCTGTCAATATTATAGCTGACTGTAGAAATATCAACCCACACATACTAAAGACATATGTATATACCAATTATTCTAGATGTAAATATATCAGGCTCTGGCCCAACCTGGTACCAATCTGGAATATCAAAATATACAACCAGAATGCACAGGAATATATATAACCCGATCACAACGACTACTTTTTTAAGGAGAACTTCATATTATAAGAAGGCTCAGAATCGAAGAAGAATAGAACACATTAAATCCAGGAATGTACACATTTCAAACCACAAAAACGAAATTTATACAAAGATATTTGAAAGAATATACAATTAATGAAAGAATATACACCCCCATTAAAATATTAATAGAAAAAATATAGAGTCGACTGATACTAGAATCGATCATGAACCCTGCCCTTTCTAACTCCAAACCCAGATGAATTTCCTGCACACGACCCTTCTTGAGAGCACAACGCCAATCGAAAGATGAAAGCAGCAGGACACGAAGTCTGGCCGGACACGAGTCAACCGGTATACCCAGACGAACACTACACAGGGTTTAAATACTGTAACCGGACACCACCCACTCCTGGACACGAACACAGCTATATCCGACACAAGCTACAACTCCACAGAATTGTTCCTGACCACACCACACATACTCAAAGGAAGAGAAATAGAATTCAGAGTCCAAAAGAGACCACATGAATACCTGAAGGTTGCTTCCAACAACTGGGAGACGCGATCGAAGATTCGGACACGTTCTCTTCGTGTCCAGGTGTCCCAGAGATTCAAATAATTTTAATCCATCCGCTGACCTCTACTCCGATGAATTTACGTGTTCCTGATCTGCTATTCAATCGATCTCAACGTCACTTAAGAATATCAAATTTCAGATCTGAACTAAACCTCAGGATCGAAACTCACCAAACGAACTCACGATGAAGAACCCGACCGAGAATTTACTGGAACAAGTATCGATTGAGTTCTTTCGTGTTAGCGCTATCTTCGTTCAGTCGACGGAGATTGCCGGAGGGATTCCATCGCTCGTCGATCGGAGGAGAATCTTGTTCGTCGTAGATGCCCAAGCGCCGGAGAAATCCGCCGTGATGTCATTGCTGGAGAAGAAGACGAAGCCTCAATTGCCACCGCAAACTAGACGTCGAGAGGTGGAGATAAAGAAGGAGAAGAGGAGGGAGAGTGCTCACCACTGGAGGACGGATCTGGCTGTCCGCGCTCGGTGCTGGAGAACGGAAATGCATCAATGTTTTAGGGGCTGATGCTCGGTTGGGAGCGGCCTTGCGGTGGCTGACGCTCGCAAGATCGGGATGGAGCTAATGACTACACGGCCGGAGACTTCCGCTATGGCGGCAGAACTGCAGATCTGGGGTCGCCATCCGTGGAGAAGGGTCCACCGTCAGCGAGGTACGCTGCCTGAGGGACTCGTCGCGCCATCACCAAGGAAGGCACGGTCGTCGCTGCTGGAAGAGAGCTCCGCCATAGTCGTCGCCGGCGAGATTAGGGTTAGGGCTCGGGAAAATCAATTGGGGAAGGAGTTAAGAGCTGAGAAAAATTATTGAGAAGGGATTCTCTCTCCATTCAGCAGTTTTTTTAAAATATATATATACACTTTTGCAAATAACCCCTCCGATATTATTTTTTTACTAAACAGTCCCTCCGTCGAATACTTTTTACTTTATCCCCCTCTGCCTTTTCACTTATTGCAGGATGAATAAAAAAAATAGTTAAAAAGTCACATGGTTGTCCCAAAGTTTGTTATAACAACTTTCAAAATAATAATAATAATAATAATTTCTGCACTCAATTAATTCCCTCCAATAAGATAGTTATAAACTATATATAACTATAATAACATGAATGAAACATTAAAATTTAAATTCCACTAAAACTGGAAAAGTGGAGTTACAAATCTCTCCTCCTTAAAAAAATTTTGCCCTCGAAATTCGAGAAACAATCAAAACAAATCTCAAGTAAAATCTCAAGGAAGGTTTAAACACAAATCATTTTATTGTATTTAAAAAAATTCTCAATATCAAAGTACACTCAAACAAACAAACTGGGGTAGCGCTCCCGCATCTCGTCCTCGCGCCCCCATGTGGATTCTCCCGGAGAGTGGTGTCTCCACATGACACGGACAAGCAAAATAGCCTGATTTCGCAGCCGCTTCTCTCTCCTGTCAAGAATCTCCCCTGGCTGCTCCTCGTAGGTCAAGCTCGGACCCATCTCTAGCTTTGAAAAGTCCACCACATGGCTCGGATCTGGAATGTAGCATCGAAGCTGGGACACGTGGAAAATTTCGTGCACTCCTTCCAAGCTAGCTGGAAGCGCTAGTCGGTATGCCACCCCACCAATCCGTGCAGTCACGTCGAAAGGCCCGATGTACCTCGGACTGAGCTTCCCACCTCTGCCAAAGCGAATGACACCTCTGGTCAGCGAGATCTTCAGGGACACTCTCTCTCCAACCGCAAACTCAAGTGGCCGTCTGCTGCTGTCCGCCCAGTGCTTCCGTCGATCCAGTGTAACTCTGAGATGCTTTCTAAGCCTTGAGACCCTGTACGATAATTACACACAAGTTGGAATAATACGATATAACAATGATCAAGAATCAAATAGGCACAAGATAGAATGAAGTTTCAATTACAACTTAGAGGAACAAAATCATGAAGACACAACGATTAAGTACGATCAAAAATCGATAGTTTAACACAAGTGGACTAAGACAAGTTAGGAAAATCATGGTCAGATAGACATGATTTAAGATCGAAGTTTATACAAGACACAAACGAAGTATGAAATCAAAATCTGGCAAGGTATAATTTTGAGGAATTTAATGATCTAACGATAAATACTAGAAAAGTAATTAGCAAGGGTTGATTGAGGAGACGTACGAAATACTCAGGAGATACAGTATCAAATCAGGATGTATGTACAAGGTTCTGTGATTTTTTTTTGAAAATCAATAATCATATGAAAAGGGAATATAGTCTCTATGATATCCAGGAACATATAGGTATTTGAAATCACTTTGCTTAGAATTCCTACCCCGCCAGTGTATATCTGGCTGCAGTGAACTTTCGGCTCCGTGACTCAAATAACAATATGTCACCGAATATTCTGTCGACCTTATCCATTTTCCAACAATCATTGACGAAACAACTCAAGAGATCAAGATATGAAGTATATAACAAAGTCTCGACAATACTCGAAAACCTATGAACGTCTGAAATTACTTCAACTTAGAGTTCATGCCTCGCTAGTGCGCTACTGGCTGCAGTGAACTTTCAGTCTCCATAATCCAGCTAATGGCTGCAGTGCGGAACTGTCATGCCATAGTAGGTCATCGAATAACCTCTCGACCTTATCCTTAGGTATTTCAAAAGAGTTTCAAGGAATTCAAAATAAGTTTCAGTAGTCCAAGTCACAAAAATGGTGAAGTCACCTGACTGTTAGAATATAAGGATTTATTAGGTACTAAGAGACGACAAGGGATCCAATCAGTGAGTACAAAAGGGCAACCAGGGAGATTTAAAAATTTTAGACAGGGAGCAAAGTTTTCAATTTATAACAGAATTCTCAAAGGAATCTGGGATGATCACAAGATTCCATATATGGGACATTATCCCGAAGGGATAACAGAGTCTCGAAGGATGAACTGAAGCAAGGCATCAGATAGGAGACAAGTTTCAAAATAAAAAATAAATCTCATACTGGAAACAAATTTCAATAAAATCTCGAATAACAATGAAATCTTGAGCAAAAACTTGAATTGAAAACGAATTCTCCAACAAGGTATACCGTAAAAAATAGAAAATCAATTATCAACAAAGTTGTGAATAAGGAACAAATTCTCGAATAGAAAATCTCAACGAGTAAACAAGATTTTGAATAGGAAACACGGTCTCAACGAGTCGTGAGTAGGAACTGAAGTTTCAAAGTCTGGAAAATATTGAATATGAGACTAAATCACGAACAAAACAAAGTCTCGTAAATAGGAAACATGATCTTAAAATCTCGAATGAAATCAAGTTACGAAATAGGAAAAGGGAATCACTGGGTGAATAGGAAATAAGTATCCATGAAACAAGTGATACCTCAAATAGGGGACAAGATTGAAACAAAGTGGTGATCAGAACAATTTTTCAAACAGAAAAGCCATGAATAGGAAAAAGAAATCTCATATAGGGAACATGTCAAGTCCTCAGATTTGAAAGAAAATTTTCAAAGGATGTCTTGAATGGTGAATAGAAGCAAATATTGAATAAAATCAAATTCAAACAAGCTCCGAATAGAAAACTGAACCTCGAGAAGAAAACAAAATTTACAAATTGTAACTAGTTATGAATAGGAACAAAATTCCTGAGTAGAATCTCGAAAAAAAAGCAGGGTTACGAAGAATGGATGGAGGAGTATCAATCAAAGAATAGAAAACAATATCTCAAAATAAGTTTCGAATATCCACCAAGATTCCAAAATAGAAAATAAGAAGTTCCAAGAAATGGTCAAGGTGTCAGGAGGAATTTAAGGAAAGACTGGATGATTAATCAAGATACATGGTTTTTCCAATCATGCAAAAGAAATCTTCTGTCTTCAGTCTATCTTCAGTGTATCTTCGGGACTAAAATCACTTCAACTTCTTCAATTGTCCTGACATAGGTTGATCCCTGCGGTAGTGCTTCATGTGATTGCTGAATCTGGAGAGATGAGTCCTTCTGTAGTCCTGGTGCTTCTCGTGCTCGTCCTGGGCAGTGTGATCAGCGATCTCCAGGAAATCCTTGACTGGTGGACAGGCGATCTGGAGAATAAACATAGACTCCGTCTTTTGTAGCACTCTTTGTGGTGATGTCCTAGGCGACGGCAAAAATTGCAAATGATCGTCATCTGAATCTGAGTCTGGATCTCCCGCTGGACTGAAGCGCAGTCTCTGATAGGAATATACGTCTACTGGTGTGCTGGCTGTTGAGACCTGCTCCTGATGATGCGACTGGTGTTGTGACCGAAGAAGCGCTGACTGAGTGTTGTGGCGCTTTGCGGGTCCAGGGTAGTTGCTGTCTTTGTCATAAGTCTTCATGTCTCTCCTGTGCTTCAGTTTTCCGTCTCGTTCCATTGTCTGTGATATATTCTGGATCTTCTGGCTAGTGACTTTAATCTTCAGAGAAGTTGGGTCCTCAGGAACTTGGGTGGTCTTCAGTGGCAGCTCCAGGTTCTCGATCTGTTTTTCGATGGAATTTATGCGTTCGTTGTCGGAGAAATCCAAGATCTGAGAGTCTGGAAGTCAGAAGTCCTCTCTAGCTCGGAAAATGCATTTGCAAGTCAGGATTGAAAAATGACGGCCTGCTGGTGTCAAGGAACTCTTGAAACATCTTCGTAAACTGCGTACTACCCATGGGGATAGTAGTGGCGATAGAAGGTAATGGAAGCTCGAAACCTTCAAGTGTAGGTGGATCGACAGTTCTAGTGTCGCATACTTTTGAACTATCTGAAAAACAGAAAACTGTTAAAATAACCTAGACCTAAATACAACAAGTGTTTATAGAATATCAATATACCTGATATACCCTTATTTTCCAATTTTTTTATGCTGTGATCAAGTTTCCCTAGTGTAACCAAGTCCCCCAATAGTACACTAAGACCTAGGTACCATTAGGCTAGACCTGCATGGGCCACCACAAAAAACATATCACGACCCGTTCCAGAATAATCGGACACGAGTCAGACACGCCCAGCCTTCGTCGTTAGACACGACGAAGTAAGCTGTACCAATATAGGGAAATCTAACCAGATAATATAAATGTACACAATCACAGCATCTACATACGATCCCAGAAGATCACAATAATCCACATAATCATAAATGTACTAGTCATCAGGAATGAATGTACTATGAATTCTAAAACAGTATCTAAGAGTAAAGCTAACAGTCTAAACCTGAAACCTCAAGCTAAGTCATAACCCATCCTGCTCAGCTAAGATTCCGGGCTCTGGCCCATATGGTAGAATGGTATCCTGCAAGCATACCTGCAACTTATCCAGTCAGGAGCGGAGCTAAGCACAGTTCTAGGTAATGAACAAGAACATGATATGAAAATGAGTACAAGGGAACATAAACTATAAAGTAAAGGAAAAGATCATGAAGGTACATGAATGTAAGTACAGGTAATAGAGTACATGAATGTAAAGTACAGGAACATGTAAAGTACAGGAATGAAACTATAATCCTGAAGTACCAGACATGACAAGTGCACAATATCGAAATACATCTAGTCCATGTGACCGACTGGGGTGAGAACATGTACAGGAGTACATGAATATGGTACGACTTAGGACCCGCGTGCACAGTGTGAGGTATAAGCTAGGCACAGGAATATATAGTAACCGGGATTGGTCACATGGCTAGTGTATTTCCCTACCCGACACTAATAAGTACAAGAACAAGGGTACATGAATACAGGAGTACATGATATCGTGCCATGACGTGTCACAAAAAAGAGTACAGGAATGTAAATGCACAAGACCGTAGAAAAGTACTTGCCTTGCTCCAAGAAAGATCGGAAATAGGGAGATAGTAGTCTCTATGTCCACCTGAATTATAATGTGTACAAGTTAGTTATAATCTAATCATTATCTAACTGATGAACCATTAGTTCTAGCTAATTTCACCAACTAGTTACTTATTGATTTAGTAATAGTTTAGCCATGATCTTATCTAATTAGATAGTAATATATTGCTAATTTATCTAGATAATTATATTCAAGTTTAGTTTAGCTGAAATACAAATATTTTTAGATAGACTAGTATAGGATGACTCCCTATAATAGTTTTTATATAGAAATTATTTTAACATCTAAGCAGCAATGAAAGTATTGAGTGGAGCTAGATTTGACAGGACTTTAGGCTATAGATTGAAGACTCAAAGTATTCATAATATTGAAGTTAGCCTACTCATCCCAGGACCAACCCAAAATAATCAAGCCTTGGCGCCACAATCAATTGCCAACTACAGTTTCTTATGATACTTAGCAATAAAATGCACCAATTTGCATGTATAGAATTCCAATCCAGATGCATAATAGAATCTACTAGTTTACTTGTTTCCCCAGGTTCAAGACACCAACAGCAAGAGTCCCACACAATTACTCCTTAATCCTATGAATGATTACACACCAAACCTGTCAATATTATAGCTGACTGCAGAAATATCAACCCACACATACTAAAGACATATGTATATACCAATTATTCTAGATGTAAATAAATCAGGCTCTGGCCCTGCCTGGTACCAATCTGGAATATCAAAATATACAACCAGAATGCACAGGGATATACATAACCCGATCACAATGACTACTTTTTTAAGGAGAACTTCATAGTATAAGAAGGCTCAGAATCGAAGAAGAATAGAA
Organism: Iris pallida; assembly: GCA_029216955.1. Taxonomy (NCBI): domain Eukaryota; kingdom Viridiplantae; phylum Streptophyta; class Magnoliopsida; order Asparagales; family Iridaceae; genus Iris; species Iris pallida. Next base: position 24,768 of record JANAVB010019258.1, read on the forward strand.
CACATTAAATCCAGGAATGTACACATTTCAAACCACAAAACCAAAATTTATACAAAGACATTTGAAAGAATATACAATTAATGAAAGAATATACACCCCCATTGAAATATTAATAGAAAAAATATAGAGTCGACTGATACTAGAATCGATCATGAACCCTGCCCTTTCTAACTCCAAACCCAGATGAATTTCCTGCACATGACCCTTCTTGAGAGCACAACGCCAATCGAAAGATGAAGGCAGCAGGACACAAAGTCTGGCCGGACACGAGTCAACTGGTATACCCAAACGAATACTACATAGGGTTTAAATACTGCAACCGGACACCACCCACTCCTGGACACGAACACAGCTATATCCGACACAAGCTACAACTCCACAGAATCGTTCCTGACCACACCACACATACGCAAAGGAAGAGAAATAGAATTCAGAGTCCAAAAGAGACCACATGAATACCTGAAGGTTGCTTCCAACAACTGGGAGACGCGATCGAAGATTCGGACACGTTCTCTTCGTGTCCAGGTGTTCCAGAGATTCAAATGATTTCAATCCATCCGCTGACCTCTACTCCGATGAATTTACGTGTTCCTAATCTGCTATTCAATCGATCTCAACGTCACTTAAGAATATCAAATTTCAGATCTGAACTAAACCTCAGGATCGAAACTCACCAGACGAACTTACGATGAAGAACACGGCCGAGAATTTACTGGAACAAGTATCGATTGAGTTCTTCCGTGTTAGCGCTGTCTTCGTTCAGTCGACGGAGATTGCCGGAGGGATTCCATCATTCGTCGATCGGAGGAGAATCTTGTTCGTCGTAGATGCCCAAGTGCCGGAGAAATCAGCCGTGATGTCATTGCTGGAGAAGAAGACGAAGCCTCAATCGCCACCGAAAACTAGACGTCGAGAGGTGGAGAGAAAGAAGGAAAAAAGGAGGGAGAGTGCTCACCACTGGAGGACGGATCCGGTTGTCCGCGCTCGGTGCTGGAGAACGGAAATGCATCAATATTTAGGGGCTGATGCTCGGTTGGGAGCAGCCTTGTGGCGACTGACGCTCGTAAGATCGGGATGGCGCTAATGACTACACGGCCGGAGACTTCCGCTATGGCGGCGGAACTGCAGATCTGGGGTCGCCATCCGTGGAGGAGGGTCCACCGTCAGCGGGGTGCGCCGCCTAGTGCGCTGCCTGAGGGACTCGTCGTGCCATCACCAAGGAAGGCACGGTCGTCGCTGCTGGAAGAGAGCTCCGCCATGGTCGTCGCCGACGAGATTAGGGTTAGGGCTCGAGAAAATCAATTGGGGAAGACGGAGTTAAGAGCTGAGAAAAATTATTGAGAAGGGATTCTCTCTCCATTCACCAGTTTTTTAAAATATATATGCACTTTTACAAATAACCCCTCCGATCTTATTTTTTTACTAAACAGTCCCTCTGCCGAATACTTTTTACCTTATCCCCCTCTGCTTTTTCACTTATTGCATGATGAATAAAAAACAGTTAAAAAGTCACATGGTTGTCCCAAAGTTTGTTATAACAACTTTTAAAATAATAATAATAATAATAATTTCTGCACTCAATTAATTCCCTCTAATAAAATAGTTATAAACTATATATAACTATAATAACATGAATGAAACATTAAAATTTAAATTTCACTAAAACTGGAAAAGTGGTGTTACAACTGGACCTGTTGAAAATTTTACAGAGGATGATGAGGAACCCAGTACCACTTACTGTGAGCACCCTTAATTTTGGGTTGATTTTTTTATTTTATTTTCTGCTTGATTTAATTTAAATAAATAAATTATTCTATTTATTATCTTTAGGTGTACTTTTCCGTGCCTTTGATATTTGGAGTGTCAAGGATGTTCAACTCTGGAAATCTTCTTCATGAGTTTTATAGTGGACATGATTGCCTTCATGACGGTATATAATGTCCCATTCAAACTTGTTCCCTTGTACTCTTTTTGCTTTGTAGAACTTTGGGTCGATTTAGACCATTTGATCATTAATTATTTTTCCCACTCTTTTTCTTGATCATTATTAGCACATTACCGTGACTTTTAATTTGAGAGCTCAAGACCAGTCATTTTCTTGAAACCAACTCATCATGCATGATCTACTCGAGACACTCTTCACCCTTGACCTTCGTGTCCCACTCAGACACGCCATTTTGTGCTCTAATTGCTTTGCACAACTTTCCTGACACGTGACCCGATTTTATTTTACCTCACGGTGTCACATTCATTTTCCAACTTAATTTGTGGGTACCTGTCGACCAAAACCTGTCAGCCCCAAATATGGACATGGCCCACATTGAGCCTACTACCCGCACGACACTTGTGTCCCATTTATTGGACTCCCCACATGCTACTTATTTACCCATGATTATCAACACCCATTTTAATTCGATTATTGTGCAATGTCCGATTTTGATCCAATCCGGCTTGACCGAACCCAGTCCAAGCTTTATGTTTCCTTCAGCTCATTATCCTTGAAAAATAATCAGATATCCTTTCTACCTATTTTAATATTTAATGGAAAATTCTATTGATTTTAATCCCTATAGGAATGACCTAATTTCCTATAATCAATCCTAGCCATAGATTTACCCCTCTTTAAATCCTCACCATTAATTTCCCTCCATACCATAGCAGCCAATTAAATCCCCAACACCCCATGGTCGGCCCTAAATTCTAGGGATAGCCTTTTCTCTCTCCACCCCTCACAAACTCACACACATTTATTATTCACTCATCTCTCTCTCTTCCTAAATCATTTTTTCTCATTTAACCACCACCACTACACCCAGCAGCAACTTCTCCCCGACCACTTGGCCGGGCACCGCCCAGCCTCGCCGCCGGCCTCCCAGGCCAGTAGGCCGACCGCCACCTCCTCCTACTTCCCTCCTCTCCTCTCCACCATCCGAGTAACCACTACCACCCCAATGAACAATCACCACCACCACATCCTTTCAAACCGAACCACCGCCACCACCACTATAAACACCGCCCTTGACCCGCCGTCGTCGTACACCGCGGCACCGCGAGCCTGGCTGACCGACAACGCGGCCAGCAGCAGCAGCTGTAACTGCAGCAATGTCAGCCGTGCACTTGGCCGCGCGCGTTCGGGCGCCCCGCCGCTGGCGTGGTCGCCGTGGTCGGCGTGGCCGACCCCCACATGGCCGGGCGCACCCCCCGGGGTAGGCCCCATGGTGGCCACCGTCCTTTGGGATGCGTCGTCGAGGCGATTCGTGCGTTTCGCACGAAGTTCCGTCGTTACGCGCGCGGGATCGATCCAGAATTCGCGTTCCGTCATAGCAACTTTGTGTACGTTTTTTCGGGAATCCGACCGTTGGATCGGCAAATTCTTTGCTCCTTCATAATCTCGGTATATCTACTTTCACTCCTGTCAGTTTTTATCCGTTGATTTTATCGTTTGATACATCAAAACCGGCCACCAAGTTGACCGTTTAGATTGTATTAATTTTGGACAGTTTCGCGGAGTCAACTTCGTCAGCTTGTACCTCCTCCACCGCAGCTCCATTTGGTATGCTACCAGTTCCTGTGCAAAGCTGGTATAACCCTCTTGCTACCCCTCCAGTTTTGTTTCATTGTGAGCTTGTTTGATTGGTTGAATTCGACGCCAAAGTTGGCCGTCCAAATTCGTAATTTTTAACTTGTAAAATTCCATTTTTGAACACGGGACTCCAGATTTCATTTCTGACACCACCAGTAGACTCGTGGCGTCGTTCTGGCATGTTTTCATATAAAATTTGTTAGATTTGGAGGACGTGGGCCCTGGCACGTATTTCGGTGCAAAGTGGGTTCCACAGTCCGGGTCAACGGGATTTTTTGACGTCGGCTCAACGGAATCCAATTCCGGATATACCGTTGAGTTCATATCATCATTTTGGACTCGTTGACATATAATTTGCAAGGTTTTGGTGGACATTGGACCCGGCATGTATTTCGGTGCAAGTCGGATACCAATATCCGGGTCAACAGGTCATTTTGAGATCGGCTCATCGGAATCCAATTTCGGATATACCGTTGAGTTCGTATCGTCATTCTAGACTCGCTGACATGTAGTTTGCTGAGTTTTAAGAACATTGGCTCCGGCACACATTTTCGTGCAAACCGGAATTCTAAGTTTTGGTCAACGGACCAAATTGAGATCGGGTCAACGGAATCCAATTCTGGATATACCGTTGGATTCGTATCGCCATTCTAATTTCGTGGACATATAATTTGTTATATTTTGTAGACTTATTTTTTTGTACATTTTTTGGTGCAAAACGGCTCCGACACGGATACCTTTTTAACCTGAAATTACCTTTTGCCCTTGTGTCCAAATTGGACCGACGGTTTGGCTATGCTAGCTAATTTGACCATTTTGGACACGTTGGCGATGTTTATTTCATCGTCCGACAATATTTTTTGATAATTTCTCTGAGTTTAATCTCTTTATAAATAATTAATAATTAATTCTTATAATATTCGTATTTCGGGATTAGTACAACGGAACTGAGATCAGTCAATTCCAGTAATCTCACATCACTGAAATTGGCAAGACGGACATGTGGATCACTATAATAAGATTATTAACCTTACCGTTAATCATCTTATCTCGATTGCGTGTCATAAGTTTCGACGTATGAATAACGAAGTACACTTTATATCTTTAATAATTAGACTAGAATTGACCATGTATGACCAGAGTTGACCAGTTGACCAAAAGTCAACTGTAAGTCAACACTTGATCTAGTTTGACTAGATTGTTGACTGGAGTTGAGCTAGAGTCGATTTGACTTAGTAGAACCTAGGATAATATAGATTGCTTGTAGAGATTCTTTTATTATAACTTGAACACCTTGTAACCTGTGTTGCTTTAAATAGGACTTTGTGGCTTCAGTTGGACCCTATACTTATCAGTAGTTCAGGTTATCAGGCGAGTACATTTTCTGATCTTTTCATACCTGTCTGGAACTATATTCTTGCTCTAGATTACTTTACTTGATGCTGACACGTATCTTCCACGGATTAGTACTATATGGATCCTTTCCTGAGATGTTATCCCTCTACGGGTGCATCGGGTATTTCAAGTTCATGTACTTTATCATGTGCATCAGGTACTCCTTGTACTCGTTCTAGTTCATGTATTTACATGTTCTTATGTGCTTTTATGTGCTATCATGTGCCTCATGTACTACTCATTGCATGAGTTCACGTATCTTTAGCTGTATTCATGTGCCAATAACGTACCTTGAATGGATCCTTGTGTATTGATTGGGGCGGGGTGAGTAGAATTGGTTATGTGATCATTATCCCAAGTAGGTATTCATGTTCCTCTTAGTGTATTCATGTGCTTCTTAGTTGTATTCATGTGCTCCTAAGCCGTTTACATAACCATATTGTACTCTAATTCACTTAGCCACTTACAGTCTTTACTTATCATGTATTACTTTCAGTTACAAAATATCTCCTGTTTTTCTGTACTTTCTTTTCAGCATTTTCTGTATTTTACTCTATTGCATGCTTTATACTCCTAACCTATTATGAACTGTTTTGAGAGATTTGTGTTTGCTCCCGTCCTAACTGGACCAGTTGATAAATTTTACAGATAGCTTGGAGGTTATTTGCTAGCCTAGAGGAGACACAGTAGAGGTCGGAGTAGATAGCTGGAGTTTCTCATTTTATTTTCAGTTGTCTCGAATTTTATTTACTTTATGGATTACTGTATTTAAGATTTGAGATACTTTCTGGATTCGTGATATCTTAGACACTTAGACTTCTATCTGCTGTATCTTTTTGTGGATTTTAGTTTTATCTATCTATCTTTATCATGCTCTACCTTAGATGTGATTGAGACTGTATCTGCTATGTCACCTCCATTCGGAGAGTATATACTGTACAGGTACCTTTATATTGTTAGATGTTTGACCTAGGACAGCGTTCTACTGCCGACACTGTGGCGTAGGCTGGACGTACCCACGTCTCGTGCCCTTACTCTAGGGTGCGGGTCGTGACACATTTTAGTGGTGGCCCATGCAGGTCGAGTTGTGTAGTGGTATTCGAACTAGAGTACCACTACAGCCTGCAGTAGGATTAGGATATATTTTTGAAGGTACTCAATCACAGTTAGGATCCCTTGAGAGATTCCTGGGACGACCCTTGAGAATCTTATTTTAACTTCGATTTGAAAACTCTCTTCCCTTGATTTGATTTATCTTTACTTTCTGTTGTTGAATTTGAATTTGATAGATTATTGTTGAATTTGAGTTTGTATTTATTGATTTTGATGGAAGATTGTTGAATTTTGAATCTTGATGTTAGCTGTAGCATCCGAGTAGTATTTATATGATTTGAAGGATTTTTGTTCATTTTTGAATCTTGATGTTCGTTGATAAATTTGATTTTTGGGTATTCATTGTTGATTTAGTTTAATTTTTGTCAAGATGAAATTATATGGGCTAGGTCATCTAAGTTTTGGAATCTAGTCTTCTATAGTCACATTAGCCAGCATGGTGAGTACATATAGTCTGATTTTGGATATATTTCTCGGGTGTGGGAATTTAAGGTTTTTGCAACCAAGCTAGCGGCATCGCAAAAATGTTAAATACCATGATTCTAGAGGTATGTGCCTTAGTCGAGGACTCTGTGATTATCGTAGCCTTGCATACTAGTATGACGAGGATTTAGAGTACCATGATTTTGGATAGACGTATATGATTATCAGACTGTACCTTAAATGTTTTTGAATATGTTTTCTCTACTTTTGTTTCAGTCCTTCAAAAAAAGAATTATTACTTGTTGTTTTGTTTTGCTTCTCATTATTTAACTTAGGAGTAGCTTTAGCTGCTTTTATAGACCTTTGTGTAACTTCTTACGAATTTCTTCTTAATACAATGAATCGATGATTTTGCTAGACCTTATCTTGGATTTGATATTATAGCTCTGATTTCAAAATGGTTCCTTCTTTTAAACAGATAAGCAGAACAGATTCTATTATCATTTCTCTTCATGCCAATATTTTATTACCATCATTCTTTGTCTTATATAACTGTTCTGATTACATCAATTCTCTGTCTCGTATCTAATTCTGTCAGCTATACTTTGAAACCCTTGAATCTTCATATCATTTTACCTGAGAAATGTTGAGGAAATAACGTAAATCATCTAGTTCGGAAATGACATAATTTGTTATTATAGGATGATTTTGTACGAATCAGAATGTTGGATGTCAAATATGAAAAATTTGAGAGGGAGATGTGGTAAAGGTTTAGAATGGAATCGAGTGATAAATGTTATCAATTTAGAAACAATCGCAAAAATTTTTGATTATGAGTAATTCATGGATGTATTTCAAAAAAAAAACTAATGAGGATATCAGAGGTCAACCTAGTTTTGAGAACTTAGAAAATCTTGGTTATTGATTCTTGGAAACTATTACAAGGCTATGTAAAAATTTAGAGATGGAAAGGAGAATTTAATTTTATTCAATGATTATGCAAAATTGAACTAGATATTGTAAGAGGGTGACTAAAGACAGAGAGAACACAAGGATTTAAGTTATAGGAATTATTTTAGATGATTGAAGAAAATTGTAGAATTCAAAAGGATAATATTTGAAGGTGAACGTTGAAAAAAATATGAAGGTTGATTTATAAACAAGAATAAATTGTATGACATAGTGGTATTAGAATTGAGAGAATACGAGACTTGACTTAAACAAGTACAAGGATTTCATAAACTGGATTTAGAGGTTTCAGATCTAATTTAGAACGAGGTGAAGGAGTTTGGAAATTTGATTAAATGAATAAGTGTTGATACCTAATTAAGAGGGGTATGCTTCGTAGGAAATGTTTTAGAAGTTTGAAATTTTGTCTATGGTGATCATGGTAAAAGTTTAGATGACTGAAGGTTATAAAATTTTTGAGGGTAGTCATATAACGGTTGATTTTATATTGGGATTTGTGAGAAAATATGATTGGCAAATGGTAAACTGATAGTATCAGAGAGAGATGATTAACTGACTTTCATATGAAATCTTTCTTGTTTTTCTCTAAAAAGGTTTTCAATATCATTGAATCCTAGTTTCCTTAATCACGACCAAATCGACTTCGATTATCTTTTCTTATCTTGGGTTGTACTCAATTGAATTAAATTTGATTATGACCTGAATCTCCATCATTGTATGCTCGTTCTCAGACTTTGTTGAACCTGTCCTCCATATTGCCCAAATCTTGATTTCCCTAATTTGATCAACTTAGATCGTATCGAGACTAAATATTCTTAATATATATTGTGATTGGATTTCTATACAATTGACTTTCATTCTTTAACTTCTGATTTTGATTTTTTTTGAATAGTACCCTTTTATAAATAATTGGTAGTTATCTTTATTTTATTTTTTGATGAGTACCAGTTTTCATGTAGGATGGTAGACTGCCTTACAGTTTTGATGATTTGTTATTTCTGTAACTTTTCTAGTTTAGCACCCTAGATTGCTTGTGTGTTTTGATATCCTATGACCGTTTTGGTTAGTATGACTAGTATACCTAGATGAGACTTTCACTGCCACCATATGCCATGACCCTGTATGCCGTCCTTTTTGATGGTATGATTTGTTTAAGTTCTGGGACTTGATTGTGGGGGTTTGACCTAGAAGGAGTACGAACATTTTAATTTCGAGGACGAAATTTTTATAAGGTGGGTAGGATGTGAGCACCCTGAATTTTGGGTTGATTTTTTTTATTTTATTTTCTGCTTGATTTAATTTCAATAAATAAATTACTCTATTTATTATCTTTAGGTGTACTTTTCCGTGCCTTTGATATTTGGAGTGTCAGGGATGTTCAACTCTGGAAATCTTTTTCATGAGTTTTATAGTGGACATGATTGCCTTCATGACGGTATATAATGTCCCACTCAAACTTGTTCCCTTGTACTCTTTTTGCTTTGCAGAACTTCGGGTCGATTTAGACCATTTGATCATTAATTATTTTTTCCACTCTTTTCCTTGATCATTATTAGCATGTTACCGTGACTTTTAATTTGAGAGCACAAGACCAGTCATTTTCTTGAAACCAACTCATCATGCATGATCTACTCGAGACACTCTTCACCCTTGACCTTCGTGTCCCACTCAGACACACCATTTTGTGCTACAATTGCTTCGCACAACTTTCCTGACACGTGACCCGATTTTATTTTATCCCACGGTGTCGCATTTATTTTCCAACTTGATTTGTGGGTACCCTGTCAAGCAAAACCTGTCAGCCCCAAATATGGACATGGCCCACATTGAGCCTACTACCCGCACGATACGTGTCCCATTTATTGGAATCCCCACATGCTACTTATTTACCCATGATTATCAACACCCATTTTAATTCGATTATTGCGCAATGTTCGATTTTGATCCAACCCGGCTTGACCGAACCCAGTCCAAGCTTCATGTTTCCCTCAGCTCATTATCCTTGAAAAATAATCAGATATTCTTTCTACATATTTTAATATTTAATGGAAAATTCTATTGATTTTAATCCCTATAGGAATGACCTAATTTCCTATAATCAATCATAGCCATAGATTTATCCCTCTTTAAATCCTCACCATTAATTTCCCTCCATACCATAGCAGCCAATTAAATCCCCAACACCCCATGGCCGACCCTAAATTCTAGGGATAGCCTTTTCTCTCTCCTCCCCTCACAAACTCACACACATTTATTATTCACTCATCTCTCTCTCTTCCTAAATTATTTTTTCTCATTTAACCACCACCACTACACCCAGCAGCAACTCCTCCCCGACCACTTGGCCGAGCACGGCCCAGCCTCGCCGTCGGCCTCCCTGGCCAGCAGGCCGACCGCCACCTCCTTCTACTTCCCTCTTCTCCTCTCCACCATTCGAGCAACCACCACCACAATGAACAATCACCACCACCACATCCCTTCAAACCGAACCACCGCCACCACCACTACAAACACCGCCCTCGACCCGTCGCCGTCGTGCACCGTGCCACCGTGTGCCTGGCTGACCGGCAACGCGGCCAGCAGCAGCAGCTGCAACTGCAGCAATATCAGCCGCGCACTTGGCGCGCGCGTTCGGGCACCCCGCCGTCGGCGTGGCCGACCCCCACATGGCCAGGCGCACCCCTGGGGTAGGCCCCATAGCGGCCATCGTCCTCCGGGATGCGCCGTCGAGGCGATTCGTACGTTTCGTACGAAGTTCCGTTGTGACGCGCACGGGATCGATCCAGAATTTGCGTTCCGTCGCAGCGACCTCGCGCGTATTTTTTCGAGAATCCGACCGTTGGATCGGCGATTTCTTTGCTCCGTAAAAATCTCGGTATATCCACCTTCACTCCTGTCAATTTTCATCCGTTGATTTTATGGTTTGATACATCAAAACCGGCCACCAAGTTGACCGTTTAGATTGTATTAATTTTGGACAGTTTCACGGAGTCAACTTCGTCAGCTTATACCTCCTCTATTGCAGCTCTATTTGGTGTACTACCAGTTCCTGTGCGAAGCTGGTATAACCCTCTTACTACCCCTCCAGTTTCGTTTCATTGTGAGCTTGTTTGATTGGTTGAATTCGACGCCAAAGTTGGCCGTCCGAATTCGTAATTTCCAACTTGTAAAATTCTATTTTTGAACACGGGACTCCAGATTTCATTTCTGACACCACCAGTAGACTCATGGCATCGTTCTGGCATATTTTCATATAAAATTTGTTAGATTTGGAGGACGTGAACCCTGGCACGCATTTCAGTGCAAAGTGGGTCCCACAGTCCGAGTCAACGGGACTTTTTGACATCGGCTCAATGGAATCCAATTCCGGATATACTGTTGAGTTCGTATCGTCATTCTGGACTCGTTGACATATAATTTGCTAGGTTTTGGTGGACATTGGACCCGACACGCATTCGGTACAAGTCGGATACCAATATCCGGGTCAACAGGTCATTTTGAGATCGGCTCATCGGAATCCAATTTTGGATATACCGTTGAGTTCGTATCATCATTTTGGACTCGTTGACATGTAGTTTGCTGAGTTTTAAGAACATTGGCTCCGGTACGCATTTTCGTGCAAACCGGAATTCCAAGTTCTGGTCAACGGACCAAATTGAGATCGGGTCAACGGAATCCAATTCTGGATATACCGTTGGGTTCGTATCTCCATTCTGGTTTCGTGGACATATAATTTATAATATTTTGTAGTCTTATTTTTTTGCACATTTTTTGGTGCAAAACGGCTCCGACACGGATACCGTTTTTAACCCAAAATTACCTTTTGCCCTTGTGTCCAAATTGGACCGATGGGTAGGCTATCCTAGCTAATTTGACCATTCTGGACACGTTGGCGATATTTATTTCATCATCCGACAATGTTTGTTGATAATTTCTCTGCGTTTAACCTCTTTATAAATAATTAATAATTAATTTTTATAATATTCGTATTTCGGGATTAGTACAACGGAACTGAGATCAGTCAATTTCAGTAATCTCACATCGCTGAAATTGGCAAGACGGACATGTGGATCACTATAATAAGATTATTAACCTTACCGTTAATCATCTTATCTCGATTGCGTGTCATAAGTTTCAACGTATGAATAACGAAGTACACTTTATATCTTTAATAATTAGACTAGAATTAACCCTGTTTGACCAGAGTTGACCAGTTGACCAAAAGTCAACTGTAAGTCAACACTTGACCTAGTTTGACTAGATTGTTGAACGGAGTTGACCTAGAGTCGATTTGACTTAGAAGAACCTAGGATAATATAGATTGCTTGTAGAGATTCTTTTATTACAACTTGAACACCTTGTAACCTGTGTTGCTTTAAATAGGACTCTGTGGCTTCAGTTGGACCCTATACTTATCAGCTGTTCAGGTTATCAGGCGAGTACATTCTCTGATCTTTTTATACCTGTCTGGAACTATATTCTTGTTCTAGATTACTTTACTTGATGCTGACACGTATCTTCCACGGATTAGTACTATATGGATCCTTTTCTGAGATGTTATCCCTCTACGGGTGCATCGGGTATTTCATGTTCATGAACTTTATCATGTGCATCAGGTACTCCTTGTACTCGTACTAGTTCATGTATTTACATGTTCTCAGGGGCGGATGCAGCCATATGATGGGGTGGGCTTCAGCCCACCCCAAAAACAAAAATTTACTCTTTTTTTCCATATGTTTTTTGAATTTTTGAATTTTTTATATGGGTTAGCCCACCCTAATTCATTGTAGCCCATCCCAGTTTTAGTTTCTGGATCCGCCCCTGCATGTTCTCATGTGCTTTCATGTGCTATCATGTGCCTCATGTACTACTCATTGCATGAGTTCACGTATCTTTAGCTGTATTCATGTGCCAATAACGTAACTTGAATGGATCCTTGTGTATTGATTGGGGCAGGGTGAGTAGAATTGGTTATGTGATCATTATCTCCAGTAGGTATTCATGTGCCTCTTAGTGTATTCATGTGCTTCTTAGTTGTATTCAAGTGCTCCTAAGCCGTTTACATAACCATATTGTACTCTAAATTACTTAGCCACTTACAGTCTTTACTTATCATGTATTACTTTCAGTTATAAAATATCTTCTATTTTCTCATACTTCCTTTTCAGCATTTCCTGTATTTTACGCTATTGCATACTTTATACTCCTAACCTGTTATAAACTATTTTGAGAGATATGTGCTCGCTCCCGTCCTGACTGGTCCTGTTGATAAATTTTACAGATAGCTTGGAGGTTATTTGCTAGCCTAGAGGAGACACAGTAGAGGTCGGAGTAGATAGCTAGAGTTTCTTATTTTATTTTCAGTTGTCTCGAGTTGTATTTACTTTATGGATTACTGTATTTGAGATTTGAGATACTTTCTGGATTTGTGATATCTTAGACACTTAGACATCCATCTGCTGTATCTTTTTTATGGATTTTAGTTTTATCTATCTTTATCATGCTCTACCTTAGATGTGATTGAGACTGTATCTGCTATGTCACCTCCATTCGGAGATTATATACTGTACATGTACCTTTATATTGTTAGATATTTGACCTAGGATAGCGTTCTACCGTCGACACTGCAGCTTAGGCTGGACGTACCCACGTCTCGTGCCCTTACTCTAGGGTGCAGGTCGTGACACGTACCATGGGACTACCTTAGAGGATTTTGTGACCTGGATCTCCAATAGGATCCCTTAGCAGTGGATGTCACACCATTAGTTTAGATTGGTGATTTTCGGTTGTATTTATTCTCTATGGATTACTATATTTGAGTTTTGAGATATTTTTTTGGATTGTGTTATCTTAGACACTTAGACTTCTCTGGTTATATCTCTGCGGATCTTATTTCATTTTCATATCTGTCTATCTATCTTATCATCCTGCCTTAGATGTGATTGAGACTGTATTCTGCTATGTCACCTCCATTCGGAGTGTATATACTGTACAGGTACATTTATATTGTTAGATGATTGACCTATGACAGCGTTCTACCGCCGACACTGCGGTGTAGGCTGGACGTACCCACTTCTTGTGCCCTTACTCTAGGGTGCGGATCGTGACACGTTTTTAGTGGTAGCCCATGCAGGTCGAGATTTGTATTTGTGCGAAGTCGTGGTAGTACGATGATTAGTTGTACTGGTGCGCACCTGCGATTAGAGATAAGGAATAGATGTTAGAATGAGAGGATAATCAATCACTGTTAGAATTTCTTGAGAGATTCCTGGGATGACACTTGAGAATCTTATTTTAACTTCGATTTGAAATCTCTTTTTTCCTTGATTTGATTCACCCTTACTTCCTGTTATTGAATTTGATTTTTGATGGATTATTGTTGAATTTTGAATCTTGATGTTAGTTGTTGAATTTGAGTTTATATTTATATCTATATATATATATATACATCTTTTTGGAATTAAGGTATAACATGATAACATACTTGATAAGGACAGTGAGAAAGGTAAAAGTCTACTTTATTTATGGAGTTTAGAATTTATCGCAGTCATATTTGCTAGCAAGACAAGGACGTAGAGCCTGATTTAGATATACTTATCCTAGTTATGAAATATAGATTTTCTTGTAGCCATACTGGGTGGCGTGGTAAGAATTCTAGATAACATGACTATAGTATTGTTTATTGCAGCTATGCTTACTGGCGTGCGAAATTCTGACAACATAATTTCAGAAAAACGTGTATGGTATCAGATTCTATCTTAAATGGGTTCATTTCTTTTTAACAGTTGATGAAGAACAGATTTTATCATTATTTCTTTCTTGCCATTATTTCTTGTATTACCATTTTTTTTTGTAAAAAAAAATAAAGCTGTCCGGATTACATCAATCACCTGTCTCGTATCTAATTCTGTCAGCTATACTCACTACAAGAAAATATAGCATTAACGGCTTATATTTTACTGCGTGCAGTTGCTGCGTGCCGTAAATGATACTTTTTTACGGCGCGCAAGTCGGTGTGCCGTAAAAGAGTTGTTTTTTTTTTCTTTTTTACGACGTGTTGTATATGTACGCCACAATTGTAAACATATTTACGACATTCATATTGTCGCGCCATGAATGATAACATATTTACGGCATTCATATTGTCGCACCGTGAATGATAACTTATTAACGGCATGCATTTATGTGCGCTGTAAATGATAACTCATTTACGGCATGCATTTATGCATGCCGTAAATGATTAGCTATTTACAACATCTAATTATACATGTCATGCATGTTGGGCAGTACGTATTTACAACATCTATTTATGAGATAATTATAATTATATATGATTTTAGCATCTTTTTAATATGGAGATATATATATTATTGGGCAGTACATAGTACCAACTCGGATTATACCTTAGTTTAATAAGCAACTAGGTAGGGTAAGGGAAGGGACCTAACCGACGCAAAATAAAGCTAATATTGTTGTACATCTGTGGCATTATATAGGAACATTAATTCACCAAAATCTTATATATATACTTATAGCTACTCTTGGTCAATCCAAAACCTAGATGCATTCATGTGGGTTGGTTAGCATTATCTGAACCTGACCCGGTACTATCCTTAGAACGCAAATTTCTCTATTTCTCTACAATTTCCTCCCTTTATCTACACAGTTCCCTTTTTCGACCTTGCACTACAACAAAAACGATTAAAAATAGCACTTTATTGACGACATTTTTTAAATTAGGGTTATTAAATTTTTTTTATGACAACATCTTACTAAAATGTGTCATAATAATAGAATATGTATTATCATTCACGACATGTTTTAAAAAATATCGTAAAAATAAATTAAATGATACTATTAAAATGTTGTATAATATTAAATAATAAAGATGACATTTTTTAGTGTCATCCTAAAATTAATTCTTCCAGCAATTTATTTCAATTTTTGGAACCCTCCTTATTTTCGCGCCCCTCCCAGCGGATTAGAATTATTTCCCCCCTCTCACTTTCTCACACAATATATTCTTCTCCCTCTCTTTCTCTCTCCTCCCTCATATAATCTTCCTCTTCCTCAACTATTAGGGTTTAATTCACGGTGGCAAAGGGGTTCGATTCTCTCGGCACCGCCATCACCGTGGTTTTTTCGATTCACGTCGGCAAGGGGGCACACGTTTGATATCTCCATCCACGATGGTACATCCTTGTCGACACCGCCAACACCGTAAACACCGCCGCCATCAAGGTCAATCACTTCTTCTTCTCTCTTCTTTCTTAGTTTCTCTTTATTGATATATTATCTTCTCATTCTTAATATTTGGGGATTTTGTAAGCATCAACATTATTTATCTATTTTATTGGTTAATTATAAACAACTTTTTTTAATATATTTGGTTGTCTTTTTGTTGTTGTTGTTGGATTTGGTGAATATTAATATCGGATTTATTTCTGTGAGACTATGATGTATATCTCAATAGAAATTGACACATATGGATCTATTTTACCATTGTGTGGATCAATAATATGAATTTAGTAAATATACATATAGTTTAGAAACCATTTATATACATTTAGGTCAAAACTGAAATGATTCGGAGATTCTTTGAGTGTTATTGTAATTATTGTGGCTCAGAGATAGTTGGGGAGACCAAGGATAAGGATGGTGGTGTGTGGGGGACATTTTGGTGTGTCTGTGTCCTGTTTAAAATGTGTTCGAGTCTCTGAAACTATGTGACACATACATCACACCAGTTTTTTGAAGTATCCGTTCTTACTAGGGCTTTAAGCAGAGGTACCATGTGGAACTTGCTATGGTGAAAGTGTATAATTATCATATGATCACTTTGGAGATTTCTGATATCGTTGCTCATGCAGTTTTCAGTTAGTATGATCATATACCCATTATATGAATGTCCTTTTGGTCTTGCTTGTTTATAAATCGCCCATATTTTACGGGCATGCCTTTTGGTTATGGGAATCTCAATAAAGCTTAATCTATACATGGATATAGATATTACTAAGATTTAGCTATATATATGCATATATTGTTGGTACCTCTAAGTTTCATCTTAGTCCCTGAATTACTTCTAGTAAAGTTGAGCAATCTCAAGGTCATCTTGTTTTCATTCTCCTTAAACTGGTGGATTTTGTTATAACTTTTTCTTTTTTTTACCTTTTTAGGCCCAACAACTTGTTTCTCATGACCCAGACACCAGTTGTAGGATGTTTTCTGCCAAAGAAAACTCATGAATACATGTGTGCATAAGAGTTCCATTACTAGACACAAAATTTTTCATTTGATTCAGATTTCATACAAAAGAACATTTGAACTCAGCTAGAAAATGACTCAAATGTTAATGAATTCATGCCAAGAGTTTCCTTGATTATACAAGCTAGGGATTTCACCTATCAATTCTAATATAGCAACAGTGCAAATAACAATTTAGAACAAGATGCAAGTTTCTAAACACCAAGCAAGCAAAACCCAAGAAGAGAATCAAATAATTTATGAAGTTGGTACCTCGTAGATATGGGGAGGAAGAAGAAGTGGAAAAGTTTTTGAATTGGATAAGGATTAGTAAAATAAATATTCATGGTAACATTCTAAGATATGTAATCACAAGGTTTAAGTTGTTTATAGTTAGTATATATGTTTGTCTACCCATTAGACTAGTATCTATCAGGTTTTCAGGGCTTATGATAAAGCTGCCATCAGGTCTAATGGGAGGGATGCATTGACCAATTTCGATCCTATTGTCTACGAGAATGAGTTGAATTTCAGTAGTAGGTTATGATGTTTAAGATATAATCAATGATCTTATTGTTAAATTGTCATCTTTTTCTAATACTGGTAATGGTATAACGGCCAGCACACTGATCAAGATCTCAATCTGAGTTTGGGGAACTTAAGCTCAAAAAGAACGTATCTCGAGCCAGTGCATGATGAAGTCTCTTGTGGAATCGATCGGAGAGTACCAGTAGCCTTTGAGCTGGACAAAAACCGGAACACCACGCCCAAGGTATTGAATCTTTCTAGAAACTCCTTATACTTGTTTCATGACAATTTTGATGGAAGAGTCTGAATTCATTGCAAAAGTGTAGCACTTGCTCTTACTGGTCTCTAGATGCATAACATAAAGTTAATCTACACTGAACAGTTAATAGTATATGAAGTAATATTCATAGTAATTTTATTCTTGGAAAATATTGGGAGGGAAGAATTTACAATGCTGAACATGTGAAAACTATAACAAGTACATGTGGATATTTCTGCATATCAAAAGTTTTGTCCGCTATCTGTGATTTCCGACACGATACACTCATCCCTCAGTGTTCTACACTCCAAAAAAATTTCATAGTGTCAAATTTTTATTTTTTTCACTGATTTGAATCTATGTAATCTCTTGAATCAGCTTTGGAACATATGGTCCATTAGTGTCCAGCTTTTTTTTTGCTTTGATAGTTGTTCCTCATCCAATGACGTGGACTGCTGTCAGGCCTATGGTAAAGATTAGCACAAGGCATAGACTCATAGAGTGATGAAGGGTCTATAGTGTCCAATTTTTCATAGTGTCCAGATTAATTTTTTTTTGCACTGATTTGAATCTATATAATCTCTTGAATCAGCTTGGGAACATATGGTCCAATAGTGTCCTTTTTTTTGCTTTGATAGTTGTTCCTCATCCAATAACGTGGAATGCTGTCAGGCCTATGGTAAAGATGAAGCACAAGGCATAAACTCATAGAGTGATAAAGGGTTTATAGTGTCCAATTTTTTTTTTCCACTGATTTGAATCTATGTAATCTCATGAATCAGCTTAGGAACATATGGTCCAATAGTGTCCAATATTCATTTTTTGCTTTGATAGTTGTTCCTTATCCAATGATGTGGAATGTTGTCAGGCCTATGGTAAAGATGATGAACAAGGCATAGACTCATAGAGTGATGAAGGGTTTATAAGATTTCACAAAGTTGAATCTTTGGTTGGGAGCAAGTATTGAATGATTCTATAGCCCCTCGCTAAATGCCTAGTGCTGCAATTGAGCTGAGTCGAGCTTGGCATGTTCAAGATCGGCTGAACATATTTTTCTTTGTTGTCCAGCAATGCAAAACAAAACCATCAAGAACCATCTTGAATAAAAAATATATGACCTCTACTAAACTCGGATCTTAACTTGTCTTCAGTTTGGTATTTCAAAAATATGTTACTGTTAGATAGTTTGCCAATATATTATTAATAATGATGGTTGATAATTAGTTTTCATGAAATCTCAAACTTTAGTTTGTCAACTCGAACCATCTATATTAGCTCAGTCTTGTCCTGATCAATAGGTACTATATTAGTTGAATCGGAACATGTCTGATTGTTTAGTTTGTTCATTTGGTATTACTCCAACTAAGGAAAAAAATGTTGATTGAAATAGTTCATGTTGGGTGCCTTTTGTATGACATACTGCAAACCTATATGGCTGAATTACCCAAACACCAGTTAAGCAACAATATAGATTGTCGTAACAGCTACTTTGCCATGGTGCCAACCTTGTAGCCCCATGGGAAACATTTAGAAAACTGTTGTTAACACCAAAATACGAGTGAGAAAATGACCTGTTTGTTCCAAATAGGATGGAAGGTCTTTATCCCCAAGTTGGGATTTTTGAACTTTATTTATCTATGTGAGGTTTTAGATATCAGGTCCAGGTCACTTACAGCTCTCGTCATTCTTAGGTGCTATTTGGTTGCTTGAAAGTGCCCACTGAAAGTGGATATTCACTAAAAGTGGCTTCAAAAACTCTTTCATGTTTGTTAAACATCATAAGTGTCTGAAAGTCGGAATCAAACTAAAAGTTGACTTGCGAGGTCATAAAGCTTTTTTTCCCTAACTCTCACCCAAATTTCAGAAGTGGATGTTGACTCCCCATAGTTTTGAATGCAAAGTTTCTATTCACTTTGATGACCTGTACAAGTTACTGTTGACACTCTCCATTGCTCCATCTCTCTTTTAGTTGGTCTTAAAGTCTTGAACATAATAAAAGGTTTTAAAAATGTTGAGAAAAAGGTATTTACTATCTTTTGCTCTTTTCTCTGACTTGGAGTGTATTGGTGCAATTATCTATTTTTATATGATAATTTGTGAAGTTTCTTTATGAAAAAAACATGCATATTCCGAGGACTAGCTGGCCACTGGTCTTCCTTTTGTATCCTTGCTAGCATGTTTTGCATCTATTGTTTCATCTTGCTTAGTTGAAATTTCTTATTTAAGCATGTTGGTTCATCATAATTTCTTCTTTTAAACCTCCAATCAGAGTACCTCTTGTTAGAGGAAGATATTATTATCGAGCCACGTAGTCATGTAATTATGCAGGTTCGAACCTGAAAGGTTTTAGGAATGTAATTTTACAATTAGTTACTCGTGTGAAAAGGTGAATAGTGAGAGCTTGTCCAGTATGTTCCCTTCACCTAGTTCCTGATCAAAATTATGAATACCCATGCATTTTCTTAGAGCTCAGTTCAATTGAGTAAAGTACTTCCTTAACAAGATTTGAAACCTATTATGTTTTGACATACTATAACCGTGTTTCCCTTGGACTTGATTGGCCAAAGAGTTATTGTCACTTTTATGTGATATTCATTCCATTTCTGTTTATTTATTTGTGAACAATGTGCTCCCAAGTGAAAATTCAAAAAGAGATATTGAAGCTTGCGAACTTATATAACTTTTCTCCAAATGTCCACAATTATTTAGGTTATATCGTTGTGGGAATAACATGCTATAGTTTATGTATATTTTTTCATTGTTGTGTTTATATATACATCAAATTGGATATAATGAATAAAACACATTTTATGTTTGTGCAGGTTATCAATAAATAAAAAAATCTGGGTATTGTGTTTGAAGCTTCTCCTCTGCAACCATTTGAGCTAAAATTTGTCATAGAAGACAATTTTCATTTTTTCCCCCAAAGTAGGGCAAAGTATGAAACAAGCTCAATTGTATAGAAATATTGTATTGTTCTTAATTCAGTACTACAATAGTTTTGTAGTTCATGCAACAATATGGCATGATATACTTTGGCATGGCCTTGTGTTTTCTATTAATGTATTTTGGCTACTGAATCCGATTATTTTTTATGATCTCACGTGCCTGGGTTTATTTGAATTATTTTTCACTTTTGTAGTTTGATTGAGATTATATGTCAGTCAATTTCTTTAATTTATTTTTTCTATGTTATCTATATTGTTTACCATTGATATCCTTGTTTAAATAAATAGTGAATGGTATAATAATAATAATAATAATAATATTTGATGAAAATTTTCATCAAAAATCATTTACTGCACACTACATATGTCATAAATGTTGAACATAATTTGTCAAAATAACTTTTATGGCATCAAAATGTACGCCATATTTGATCATGCGGGAATAGCTATTACGGCGTGCATATATATGCCATATTTGACCTTGCGCGAATATCTATTACGGCACACAAATGTATGCCATGAAAGAGCAATTACGACACACTAAATATGACGTAAATGATTGTCGAAATTCTATAAAAAAATAATTACGGCGTTAATTTGTTTACATTTACGGCGTTCTTCAACGTGCCGTAAATAATAGTATCATTTACGGCATGGTCTACGACACCAACATGTACGCCATGAAAGATCATTTACGGCATGTTTTGTGCATCGTAAATGATCGTTTTTCTTGTAGTGTCCTTGAGGGGATAACATCTCAAGAAAGGATCCATATAGTACTAATTCGTGTGACCAACGTGACAGTATCAAGTAAAGTAATTTAAAGCAGGAGAATAATTCTAACATGATATGAAATGATCAGAGAATGTACTCGCCTGTATCCCGAGTATCTGAAGAGTATCTACTGTCCGAGGAGTGGTGTCTATCTCCTATAGAACATTACAAGTTACTATGAGTCTAAAATGATAATAAGATGCAAGTCAATGCATTCTACATGATTCTAGGTCAATCTAGACTAAAGTCAACCCTGGTCAACTTCAGTCAACTAAATAGTCAAAGTTAGGTCAACTAGGTCAACTTAGACCCAATCAAGTCTCACTAGGCCTAGCCAGTCTACCCTAGCAAGTATACACCATACACAAGTCTATATGACTCTACACATGTGTATATTTCACATACACAAGACCACACAAGGATTACCATAGGCTATGTTATCTAGGTTATATGCCATAGGCTATTATAGGCAATACACATACAATCCATATATCTATATTTTTTTTTATATCTATATTATAGGCAATACACATACAATCCATATATCTATATATATCTATATACACATTTATGTATATATCAATAAAAAATCACTATTTATCACATTAACACATTTAGCCATATATATATATATATATATATATATATATATATATATATATATATATATATATATATATTTTATATATATATATATATATATATATAAGGATAGAGGAAAGAGCATATGAATGTGTGAGTGTGTAGCTAGGATACATGTGACAGGGACTCACCCATGTGTGTGTAATGTGTGTACAACATGCATTTAGGATTAGAGGATCATGTATATAGGGTGAGTGGTGTGAGTGTTAGTGTGTGAACAAGTTTGGCATGCATAAAGGGTTAGAAACAATGTGTAGCATGTAGGGGTTTGAATCTCAGGTTCATACACGACTCAAGCTCTATGTTATCCATCAATCTCAGTCTACTCATTCATTCACAGTTTATATATATATGTATTCTCAGTTTTCATGGCAACTTAGGCATTCAATAGGGAGAAAATCAATTCATGACATTCAAAACTGAACTAACTAACATTAAACCACAAGGAAGGGGGTTTAAGTGTCTCCTGTGTTCACAGAAAATGTGACAGGATATATGGGAACAATTCTCAGTTTTCATCAAAGTTACAGTGCTACCAAGACTTATACTAACATGTACCAGTTAATCCCACCTGTGTGTGTGAACTTGAAATCTCAGGTTTTAGTTCAAACAGTCCTAGTATGCATTCAGTTTAACAATGGTAACCCAGTCTTGACAGTGTGCATATGTCAAAACAGTGTCTCAGGTTTGTCAAAGTGACAGTGATATATATGCAAGTGCATATAAAACCCAGGTTCCAATTTTCAGTGTGTGCAACAGTGTCTTGTGTGATTAGCTAGGCAGTGAGTGCATTAGTGACTGCAATTTAGATAGGTGGGTGAGTGAATACTGGTTTAAAATCTCAGGAACTCAAGTTTGACAGTGTGTGTCTCATGAAGTTCAGATTTCACAGTGTATGTGTGTATACATGCAAGTCATTTCAGATTTTGTGTATGCAAGACATAGGCTAAGGCTACATTCCAGGTTCGGTCCACACATCTCATGAAATTTGAAAACCAAAAGCAATTTAAAGCCAAAACTCGAGCCTAGAATACCCTGTCATGATATCTAAATGTAACAGCAAACTAACATATCCATATGTAAGGTTAAATCAAAACTGGAAATGCAATTTGGTTACTAAGTAACAGAACATGTATCAGGACACCAAGAATCGATCCAAAATACCATACAAACATTCACGAAACACAACGAACCCAACCCTAACATGTTATTTATACCTAACAGCAAGTAAACCATATTAGATTACATGATAACAACATTTAAATGTAAATTGAAATGGAGAAAACAGTGAGCATGTTCACTGATACTTGACAGTATCAGTAAAATAGAAATTTCCCATTTTCGAAATAGAATAACAATAAATAGTTGGGTTAATGATTGGTAAAATAGAGACTAACATGTGCACGTGTAATTCACACAGTATCGTGTCCAAAAATATGACACGAATGTGTCCAAAACGTACACGAACCCAATCACACTGAACTGGGTTCAGACAACAGTGTACCCGTGTCCAGTGCAAGTCGAGTTTCTTATTCGACACAAATTCAATGGACACATGGCCTTGAGGGTGTCGTGTCAGATATTGCCCCAAGCCCTGTGTCCATAGACACGCATCTACGTGTCCAAAATAACCCATACGAACTCGCAGATAGCAGGATAGTGCTATCCACGGGCGCGCGGGCGTGTCCACGAGTCCAGATTGACACAAACTCGACACAAATCCAGCTCAGACACTAAGAAACTCTTAAACGACACTAAAACACAATTTCGTATTCAAAAGCTTTCAAAAAAATAGGTCGAAATCCCCTTTGGGGCATTTCATCAAACACTCAGCATAGTGGACTGATACGTGTCCATTTAGGACACGAAACAGACACAATATGCCACAAAATTCTAGGGTTAGCTAGGGGACACCTAGATCTAGGCTAATATGCAAAAGTAACAGCAACTATAATAGAGTTTTAGGGAATTACCTATAGGTATCAATCTCCTCAAAAAGCTCTAAAGAGGGGTGTTCTCCTTGCTTCCCAAACTTCACCAAATTGTTCACAAACTGAGAAAAACTTCCACAAACAGCAAGAATACACTAATTAGAACCTATTGCAATTTGTTTGGATTAAAAAGGAATTAAAATGGATTTGATATTAATTTCTAAAGTTGGAGATTTACCTCTTTCTAAACTTGAGATCTATTTCCAAGGAAGGCTAACCCTAAATGAAGGAGGCATTAAATAGGGTGGGATTCCCTAGGTGGCTGGCCATAATGGGTTAGGGTTTAGTGATGGGCTATGGGCCTTGGGCCAAGTTTCACAAGCTATGGCTAAGTGATTATCTATTGGTCTCAAAACCATAAGTCATGACTTATGACTTAACCCTCTCTATTCTAACTCGAGTCTAAAAGACTAAATCATGGGTTAACTCTAGTTAGACTAGGGTTACTTAACATAACTAAGGCAGTCACAACAAGGGTTAGCTTCTAGACTAGTCTACCAAAGTCAATGCTAGTCAAAGTCAACCTAGTCAACCATCATCCAAAATAATTCCTAAAAATTTCCATAAATTCAAATAAATAATATTAAAATCAAATAAACCCAAAAATGATAAAAATACTCTCAAGCTAAAAATGATAAATGAAATACCCTAATCACATGGTTAGGCTCTAGATCACTATCTCTAGGATTACACTAGCAAAACACCAAATCACAAGTCACAATTTTTAAATAGTTTTAAAATGATTAAAAATCACCAAAAATCATAATATAAAATAAATATCAATAAATAATAATTATAATTACAAAATTTCAAAATTACCCTCATCTGGAAAAACTGGGTGTTACAGACGGTTACTTCATGATCACGCCCGCGACTGGTGGACATCAGAAGAGGTTGGAATGAGGTGTCATATTCCTTGGGATAGCTTCAGTACCAGGTTCATGGCCAATTACTTTGGCGTGGTAGCTCGGTATGAGCTTCAACAGAGATTTATCAACCTCAAACAGGCTGGTAGGACGATGGATGGCTCTGCAGCGGAGTTCTACAAATTGAGTCGGTTTACACCGACGATGGTAGCTACGGAGCCTTGCTGGTAGGACAATAGATGGCTATGCAGCAGAGTTCTATAAATTGAGTCGGTTTGTACCGGTGATGGTAGCTACAGAGCCAGAGAAGGCTATGAGGTTCCAGCAGGGACTTCACTTGGAGATTATGCAGCTGGTTGAGGAACACGACTACCTGACATTTGATGCAGTATTGATGGCATCTCGGAGGCACGAGCTTACTATTCAAAGGTTATCAGCAAGGACTGGAGGCCAGAAGAGGTCTCATACACAGAGTACGGAAGGAGGAGGAGCAGTACCTCGGACATCAGCACCAGCACCTGGCGTCCGTATTTGTGATGCAGCACCGGTCACGATAGTTGTGACTGCACCAGTTCGACAACAGCAACCGAGACACCAATAACGTCAGGAGGCACCAGTGGGTTGTACTTATTGTGGTAAGGGAGGGCATACTCGAAAAGTGTGTCATTCAGCGAATGGACAGTACATGAGGTCTGGAGGTTCAGATCACCGTGTAGCTACTTGCCCACAGATACAGAGGCCAGGAGGGCCAGCTCAACAGTTTCTGGCATTGCCAGCTCTAGAGGTAGCACCGTATCAAGGGCCAGCACTAGCAGTAAGGCCATTAGCCTAGCGTCCATTACTGACGCAGGCTCAGATATACCGACAAGTACAACATCAGGTAGGATAGCAAAGGCCGCAATAGCAGGGCCAGGAAAGGCAGCAGCAGAGTGTTCAGCAGGGGCAGAGAAAAATAGAATTTGGAGTATTAGAGCAGAGGTTGGCCGAAGGCGGTCAGATTGTGGTTAAGTTTTCAGTATTATCCATTATAATTCCTTAAGTTCTATATTCGAAAAGTAAAGGTGACTTTCTCGTCTCACTCACCTGCTCGCGTATCATGTGGTGCATGATATTTATCATATG
The DNA here is from genome assembly GCA_029216955.1 of Iris pallida. Classification (NCBI taxonomy): domain Eukaryota; kingdom Viridiplantae; phylum Streptophyta; class Magnoliopsida; order Asparagales; family Iridaceae; genus Iris; species Iris pallida. The sequence continues at coordinate 50,624 of JANAVB010019258.1, forward strand.
TCTTGATTATAAGAGTACATCCTGGACAGAGTCTCGTTCTTGAGTAAGTCATTGGAACCGACTTATCTCAAGCGTTGACTCTTGTCCACTTTGGGAGTCAGCGTAGGACCGCGGGGAAGAATCCCTACTCGAGTGACCCGGGAGGCATATTTTATTCGTATGTCTCCGATCACTTTCCTTCTAGGGTATGATTATTGTTTGTGCTTTTACTTAATTGTTCTTTCTTTCGTAATTTGTTCATGTGTCATGTGTTGTTTGATAATTGTGCTTCCTATATGTCCTGAGTGTATTTCGGGATCTAAGAGCACGCTCGACTAGCCTTATCAAAATTTTGAGGACAGAATTTTTCTAAGGAGGGTAGAGATGTCACTCCCCGTTCCCGAAATACGTAAATTTTTAATTTTTTGTATATGGTATCTGGCACCTGTATCTTGATTATATGTATCATGTATTTGTAACTAGCCATGGCATGTAACAGTATCTCATCGCGGATTAGTATGCCATCCCTTGTCCTTGTCCGGTTGTAGGTATGGCTCACTACTTCGATGATAAGATATCTGAACCGTGTTGTGGTTAGGATTTTCTTTAAATAATTTAATTAGTTGTATCTTGTTGCATTTGACATGTCACTAGTCATATGGTTAAGAGCATGTTTAGAGATTAGGGTTTCTTTGAGTCAACCCAACCCCTATATATATTTTCTTTCTTTTTTCTCTCCTCATAACCTTTCATTCATTCCCCTCAACTATCACCATTAGGCAAGTACAATTTGCTCAAAAGTGAAGATTTGTACATTTTTTATTCTTGATTTTTTTTGATATTATTTGTCTATATTGTTCTTCTCATCATCCTCTACAAGTTTAGTACTTGGTATTTTCGGTTTTGATGGATGGATTCTTGTAGATCTAAGTTTATGCCATTTTCTATTTTTTTTGTTTTGATCTATTAAACTTGCTTGTTTTCTAAATCTAGTTGTTCCATGTGGTAGAGCATTTCATTTTATCCAAATTTGATCTTTGAAAGGTTAGATTTCGTTTTGTTTTGGCCGAGTTGTGCAAGTTTGAAGTTCATGGGTTCCCTGGCCATCTTTCTCGGATTTTGGAGAAGATGAGCAGTCTGGCCTGATGAGTTTGGCCGCATGAGTCTGGCCGCATAAGTTTGGCGGCATGAATCTGGCCGCATGAGTCTGGCTGCATGAGTCTTGGCCGCCTGAGTCTTTGGCCGTATGAGTCTTTGGTCGCATAAGTCTAGCCTCATGAGTCTAGCCGCATGACCCCTCGACCGCATGTGTCCTGCGGACCTTATGTGTTCCACAGACCGCATGAACCCACGGCCGCATGCGTCCTTGTGTCTTGGTCCCCATTCCTGATCTAACTATCTATGCGAGTGTTGGATAAACCTATGTATGTACTAAGGTACAATATATATGAGCACCGAGGTGCTATTCTATATGCTATGTGTTCCTACATGATATATGCCAGTACACCCAAGAGTCCAACATTTGCATAGCGAATGGTCGGTAGCACTGACGTGGTATGTGTTATGTGTTGTATTACACCAAGAAGGGGTACATACGTATGACTCCATGAACCAGTACGGATCCCTTCTTGGGGTACTCGTATATTGTACGACATCTAGGGGAGTGAGCATGTGACCACGACATATGTACTCTGGGGATAACCTAGGGATTAACTAGGCAACTAACTTGGTAGATGCATTGGGTGGAAAGTATCCCGAGATCGTGCCATACTAGTCACCCCAGGTCCAGTCCTGACGTGTCGGGCTGGCCGCCACGGATATGGTTTCATTCGCCTTTAGCAGATGACTATATCCGACTTCTACGAGCTATGTGTTATATGTTTTTAGCGTGGTAGCCCTCCGGGGGACCGATGCATAATCAATGTGCTATATGTCTAATGGTTTGGCTAGCCCTGCTGGGTTGACAGGATCTGAGGATCCCTTTAATCAGTATCGCGGGGATAACTCTGCCAAATATAGCAAGCCACAAGAATGAATGGCCGCTTGAAAAATGACTTGACTGTGCCTTGTACCTTCCGTTAGTAGCCGAGGGACATGGGCTGTCATGGTGCGTGGTCCAACCCATGTCCTTGTTTGGTTGCTGGGTTGGTCTATCGTGCTATGACAGACTGTGGACCGAGGTTACGATCGGAAGCCTTTTATTTTATTATTATATTATGCTTAGGTTTATCTCACTCTTTTTGTGCACCCTTGTGGTAATTGCTATTCGGGGCTGGCCCCGCTGGTTTTGTTTGGCCAGATCTCGTAGCAGCGCCTGAGGATCCAAACTTCTTCTCTGATGTCAATGGTGCACACCAGGAGTATTGGCGCCAGGGACCATGAATGGGTTTCTTCTTCACCGCTCTGATATCTTATATTTTGTACTTGGCATTTAGCCACCAGCACCTGTTTAGCCAGCTTTTCTGGACATTAGTTTTATTTTACATAATTATAATTAAATCAGACTTCAGCTGACTATGTTATGTACCTATAACTCTCGGCACTAGCTTATCATTTTGTATAGCTAGGCTCATGATTCATTTTGATGAAGCATCGGGGACGTCTTACTGCTTTTTCTTATATGATCATTATTTATTGCATCTTGTTTGATTGATTGAGACATAGATGCTCTGTGAGCCATAGGAGACTTGATTGTAGCATGCACCCCCTTGTCTCTTGGCATCTACGATCGTCGTATGACGTTTGTATACCTCATATGGTGTAGCTGGCCTAGTTACCCTCAGTATTCCGGTACTGGGGCATGACAATCTCTAATACATTTGATATCAGTTTGTACAAACACGCATACTAATTAAATCTATTTCTCTTGTTCTCTCATGAACTACATGGAAAATGAAGGTTATACTACGATGGGATGGATGTACTCAGGATTCAGATGTATTTTGGTTTACTTGTATATATAAATATAGGTTTTGGATGTTGTAAAAGTCCCATATACTTTTATTATTTGGATGCGATAGAATTAATGTTTTTGATGTACGTACAAATATTTGTTAATACAAAAATTGTGTATTATAGCTCTTTGATGTTTGCGATGTTATGGATAATTGACATTATGTGTGTGTTTGATATATAATACATAATTATTAAAGAAATGTTATACAAAATTTAGCTTCTCTTGACGATTATAAAACGTCAACAAATATCTTAATTTTGCTGTAAATATTTATTTCTTGACGGCAAAAAGTCGTCATTTTAGCCAGAGTCAAGAAATGTTTTCGCCTACATTGACGGTTTCTAAAACTACTATTTTGATGGCTAAAAATAATCAAGAAAACTACTTAATATGACGGCCAAAAACCGTCAAGGAAAGTCCTGCCAGCGACCGTCATAAGGGGTGGGTTCGTTTCTTGACTCAGGCCTACTTGATGGATCCGCAACCGTCAAGGTACCCCTTTCTTGATGGGGGAAAAGCCATCAAGAAAAGTCATTTTTTCTTGTAGTTGTTTCGTATCTTAACAACGTTTGTCTTTGCATACATACACGCATATATTCCTAAGAATTACACCCCCCATGACACACACACACACACACATACACTAACTATATATATATATATTTCACACACACACACAAAAACTATATATATGTATATATATATATATTATTTTTTATTTTTTTTAGAAGGAGAAATTTTATTGATATATCAGGCACAAAATGTCGAAGCCTATACAAGAAAAAGCGACCAGCACAAAAAGACAACAAAAGCCAAAAGGAGGCTGGACGCTGCCAACAAGACTAGCAGGCCCGGACCTCAGGTTAGGACAGCGCTCTCCAAAAACTGTCCGGAGAGTGTGTGCAGCGTCTGCTGCTCTTGAGACTCTGACGGAGGACCTCCCAGATCAGCTGAGAGGGGTTGTATTGGCGACCTTCGTATCTATATTTGTTTCGGTTCTTCCATAGAACCCAAATTTTGGCGGCCACGACGATCTGAAAGCCATAGGATTTTCCCCAGCTGGCGAGGTGATCGTTGAGGCTCCCTACATGGTGATCAACTCCGCAAAGACGTGAGAGGTTGGACCACATCTAAGTGGCGAGGTCGCCGAAGACCAGGATGTGTTCGGCGGTTTCTGAGTGGTACGAATTGCAGTAATGACACTTAGAGGCAAGGTTGTAGCCGATGGAGGTGAGGAGGGAGTCATCGGTGGGGAGCTTCCTGTAGTGAGCTCTCAAGATTAGGATAGACCATTTGTTGGGAATATAAGAATGCCAAAAAGGGGTAATCAGTGGAGCAGTCGCGTCAGGTCCTCTCATCACGCACCTGGCGGACGCCAACGTGAAGGTGCCCCCGGGCGTGGCGGCCCATGTCAGAGCGTCGGGGATGTCATTGAGCTGAACGTATGCAGCGACGAGGACAGCCGACGGCGCCGGGCCCAGCCACTCTCTGATCTGATCCCATCTCCTTCCGGAGTCGCTGTCCTATAAATCGGATGGTGCAATTAGGGGGGCGGTTGCGGAAGGTTGAAGGAGAACATTTTCGAGCCAGCGTTCTTGGCAGAGCGACGAGCTGCCGTTGCCAATCTGTAGGTGGATGATGGGTTCCGCGAGGTATCGGCCGTGGAGGATCCGTCGCCAAGATGCAGATGAACAATTGTTGGCGATGACTATCGCGGGGTGAGAGTGACGAAAGTATCTAGCCTTTATGAATCTAGTCGAAATGGAGTTTTCTGGTTGGACTTTCCATAACAACTTCATTATGCAGGCGTCAATGATGTGAGCTAGTCTATTGAAGCCCAGGCCGCCCGCTTCGGTTGGTTTGGCCATGGTATTCCAGCTGGCCAAATGGTGCTTGTCTTTGCCGTCGCGATGCCCACAAAAAAAGCTGGCAAAGAGGGACTCTAGCGAGGATATAACCTTCTTGGGGGGCACACACGGCCAAGGTGTAGATGGGGATGGAGGATAGGACATGCTTGATTAGGATCATCTTGCCGCCCGGAGAGAGGGTCGTATTGTGCCATCCCGCGATTTTTGTTTTGATTTTGTTCACCATGCCGTCGAAGATGCCCAAGTTAGATTTACCGTACACCAGCAGGCACCCCAGGTAGGAGAACGGCGGTTATGCGATTAAGAATGAGGTCAGGTTGGCGAGGGAAGTCGAGTGGCTCCTGTCAGCTTTGTGATGGGTGTAGATGACGCTTTTATTTGCGTTAATTCATTGGCCTGAGCATCTGGTGTATCTCTTAAGCGTACTGCAGACTACCTCTATCGATCCGACATTGCCGGATGAGAAGATGAGGATGTCATCGGCGTAGTCCAGACAAGTAATTAGAGGGCAGCCAGTGGTGGTGTGAAAGTGGTGGAACCTGGGGGTGTTAGCCATGCTATTAAGGTTTCTGCTGAGCGCTTCGACTGCGATGATGAAGATGGTAGAGAAAAGATGGTCACCTTGACGGACCCCGTGGGTGGATCTGGAGAAACCTTCTGCTTGTCCGTTGATGACCGTGTAGAACCAAGAGTTGCTAATGGATCTGAAGATGATATCTATCCACTTCTCCGAGAACTCGAACCCTCGGAAAACTAATATATATATATATATATATATATATATATATATATATATATATATATATATATATTTTATATATATATATATATTTTTTGAAAGAAGGTAATTGTGGCGAACGCTCCCACCGGGAATCGATCTCCTGACCACTTAGGCCGCATGCATCTCTCTTTACCACTAGGCTAGAGCTCATTTATATATATATATATATATATATATATATATATATATATATATATATATATATATATATATATGGCTCTAGCTCAAGTGGCTGGAGCGGGGGGCTAATCTAGGGGAGGTCCTAGGTGCGAGCCACCCCCCTTCCGCCCCACTGGGATGCCTGGCCGGCCTTATGCTGCGGTCCCGGAGGGAGCACACTCCGAAATATATATATATATATATATATATATATATATATATATATATATATATATATATATATATATATATATATATATACACACCTGACCGAGAGGGTCGGGGGCGGGGGTGGGGGGGGGGGGGGGGATGTAGGTATCGTCGTGGATTCACCGGAGGCAAGAGAGGTCTAGGTCGCCGGGGCAGGGGGCCGAGTGGTGGCGCAGGAGTCGAGAGGGGTCGAGGTCGCCGGGGCAAGAGGCCTCGGGTCGTAGAGGCTGGAGGGGGGAGGGCATCGGGCCTCATCTAATATTTTTGGGGGGAGATCGAGAGAGGGGAAAATGAAAACTCAAAATCCTATATTAACTTTTTAGATACGTCTAGTACATACATCGCTAATATTTTAATATAGTGCGACGAAAAAGACTACGTAGCGACCACTTGCTATATTTAAAAATGTCGCTAATTAGAAAATAATTAGAGTTGGTAATAACATCGCCAAACGTCGCTAACTCAAAAACATTAGCAACGTTTAGCAAAATTAGGGAAGCATGTAGCGACTATTCATTCAAAAAACCCAAGTACAGTAGTTACTAGTCGCTATTCGTCGCCAAAAGCGACATATAGTGACGTTTATCTGTAGCATGGCTATATTATTTAAAATTAGCGACGTTTGATGAGGTCGTCGCTAAAACTGTCGCTATTTTATCATATTTTGGTAGTTGTGGGTCAGGTTTGGCATGCAGGCTCTACCCGACCCGTTGGGTTTTTATTATCTAAACTAATTATAAATAGGTTATTAATTACTATCCAAAAATTAAAATAACTATTTATTTAATTCTAAAATAACTTTAGAGCCTCAAAAAGTTACCAAATAAATCCATATAAAAAAATTCCAGAAAATATTATAGGCTATTAGTAACAACTTGGTGAAGTTTCATGGGATTTTATGACCATGCCTAGTCGTATTAATTTCTAAAAGGTTGTTGAACATTCGTTTCCTTAAGAAATTAAGTACAATAAATTCTAGAAAAATAAAAAAAAGCCTAATATTTACTAAAAATGATCCTAAGCAGATGCAAGGTCTCAAACTACCAGTTCTATGTTAACTTAAGGGTTTCTAGGCTATATTAAATTAGTTAACAACCACAATCTCTATAGGAACTCTGACGATAAAAAACTATACCACTCGACTTGCTCAATATGCTACTAGGGTATCTAATTGGAAATTTTTTGTAGTGGATGCTACAACCAAGCACATCATACCGAAGTTCTTCTTCTCGCATCGACAATGATTGCATTGCAAGAAAAGATTGAAGTCAAGCAGATCTGATACTAGGACACCTTGGCCGATATATTCCCAAGTCCCTGAAAAAGTCCACTTTCTAAAAGTCTGTCATGGAATCTAATTGTGGAGTCGCTCTGAATTACAATGCTAGTAGTTTGGGATAATGTCAAAATTACGGAGGGTATCTAGAAGTGCACATACTTGACCTTAATACATTTTTAATTTTCCTAACTTATGATTTTTTTCTACTAGTTTTTGGTACCATAAGAAGGTTTTAACGAAGCACCCACATCGGATTGATCGTACCTCTAGATATTTCTACATTTGAAAAATGTGTCATCATCGACTCACTTTTTCTCTTCACTGTGTTTTTCGAATCAAAGTTTCGGTAAACTCTATCTACATATGTATATACCAATAAACTCGTGTTAATATGCTACTTGAAGACTGATCTTGACCATTCATGAAAGATGATGTCAATCATCCCTGAGGATTGATGTTGATCATTCTTGAATATTGATACATATTAGTTATTGAGTTGTGCACACTAAAAGTAGAGCGTTATAGTTAATTATACCTACGTATTGATTGTGCCCAATAGATATAGATCTACTCGTTATCTGTTGTAACCAATTATGACTTTGTATAAGGCTAGCAATATGTCCATTCTAGGATTACTTGCTCATATTAATAACCAGATATTACTCTCTTCCTCTTCGTTATCTTCTTCTACAGAGTTCTTAATGTTTTTCAAATTACAACACTACCACTAATTCAATTGGAAGTTCGTGGAGGCTAGATCCATCAATCTAAATATTGTCCATTCTTAAAAATCCGACCCAACCATGACCACAGTTACCATCAAATCCAAGCCCAGCCCAAATTAATGTGGGCCAACATTTTACAACAAAAATCAACGTGAAATACCTTTGGGATTCCTGCCGACATCCAAACAATTCAGTGCAGAATTAACAGGAATGTACGAGTACGTGCGTGCGTGTCAAATTAAAACTTGAAATCGATAGCATGTCTATTCATTCACAATTCACAGATACAAGAAAAAGCAAACAAGTAGATAAACATTTCTGTCCCAACAATTATTGGAATATACATGCATTGTCTTTTTTACTTATCACATACTACTTGCCACGAATTCGAATTTCTTGTAATGATAGTTCAATTCATCAAACTATGCCGAACATACACCTATCAAACTATGCTGCTGCTTTTTTTATCTCCTCAAAGCCAATGATAACTGAACACCGAACAGGTGATGCGAATTCTCCTACTACACGATTGTATCGTGTACATGTTGTCACCTAGGATCGAAGTAGACGTACAAACAAAAGAGTTTCTTTAATTCTCAGATGTCTACGACAAATATTCTCTACGTGTCTTGGCTCTTACTTCAATCCATCTACATCTTCATCCATCCATTTCCAACATGTACATATACCATTAAGCGTTCACGAACTCTCCGACTGATCGAGACAATCCCACTGAATTTAGCCAATAATAGGAAAAATGCATACACAACATGTCATCCATGTAGCCGAACTCGAGTGACCCTTATAGCTAGTGGGAGAGACATAAGATCCTGACTGGGTGACGGAATATCAGTGAATCGAGAATCATGGAAACATATTATTCCTTGCATTTAGAAAATAATAGGAGTTAAAACGGTGGACACAAAAGATACATAATACAGCATATGTAAAGTCGTGTACGTATTGCAGAACATCTAAAGTAGAATATAGGACTATTGCCACCCACCCACTTTCTCTGTCCACCATACTCCCCGCCCCATTTAGTATATGTTCAATATTTGTCAAACTCTCCTTCATACGTCATTAGCCAGAAAGAACCTGGAGATGTATGTATGCAACGAATTAAGTTTGTGAAGTGGCGTTTACTCGGGGGATCAAGTCAGTCTCAAATCAACTTCCTGGATGATGGAGGTTTCAAGTTCCAACTCTCCATTTACATAGGAATTTCGTAGGGTTGACATGTAAAGATACCTAGCCACCAAGTGGGGAATTATCGGGTTAGTTAGTGGGTCCGGTTACCCGACAAGGATTGCGGTGCCAAACGCTGCATGCTGCTTCTTTTCTTTTTTCCCTTCTTTTTCTTGGCTACGTGGCTGTTTAAGCCGAGTGAGGCCCACTAAGCGAAGAACGAAGAGCATCCCCACACGTATATGTATGTGTTTACTTACTCCACTTTTTGTGGGATGATGTGTTGGATAATCTCGAAGCTTTTGACACATACACACACACACAGAGAGAGAGAGAGAGAGAGAGAGAGAGAGAGAGAGAGAGAATAACTTTCATCTCTGATCTCTTCTTCGTTTCAGTAAAAAGCTTCATTCATTGAGGCTTTCCATGGAACATAGCAGTCAAAAAGAACATAGTGGAGGCTCTTGAAACCAGACAGTCTTGTGATTCCTGTACTCCTAGAGAAATAGTCAAATATCGCTACAATTTGATCAATATAAAAACGGGAAATAGTACAGGCTAACCTATGCTAGGTAGCAAAAAACATACTGCAGCAGTCTGAAATATCCAGCTTGAGCCAATATGAACCTACAGTTCGAGTCCGGCCATCACATGTAGTGTTGCATGGTTCATATTATTGATGACTTTAGGACAAATGCGTGAAGAGACGAGCAATGACTAAAGAGTACTGGTCGTTCGGGAAAGACAACTCAAAAGTGCGCGCAGAGATATATGTGGCATTATGCCATAGATACAAATGAACATATAACAGTCATGCATTGAGCATCGAGCAGATGGTGGTCGTGATAGTACTTGAAGGGAAGGGCATATGCATGCACCTCCTGTAATTTGCCTATAGCTAACAGAAGGGCCGGGCAAGGTTGCACTATCACCACCACAAAGGCACAAACACAAGTGCAATTATATATCATGCACCCTTCTCCAACCAGTGAAACGTTTTCCATGAGCTAGATTTCCTTGCTCTGAAGGGGGCCCAAGTCAAGGTTGAGTTCAACTTTTCTCCTGTGGATAAATAGTTTGTTGGTGTTTTATCTTTAGACTAGTGTAAAATATATACTCCCACGTAGACTACACCACCAATTTGGTATCTCAATATAATGCTTAGCATGTGTTGAGGTGTGCACATGGGATGTGGTGGGACACATGTGGGTGTCATGTGGGAGTGTTTTTCTAGAAGAAAAAAATGATTAACTACTCAAAAAAGTATGTTACTTTTGGTCGTTCGGACACGGATTCGGACTCGGACACGGGCTCACGGACGCGAAGTGGTGCATCGTGCATTCACGGGCACGTGCGCAGCAGTAGGCACGGACTGGAGCATGACTCCGTTGATTGTAAGATGATCTAAAATATCAAACTCATTTTTTGAGTATTGGTGTTTTAATCCCACATCAGATAGGAGAAGATGTGAAGTCCTCTTCCTCTCTATAAATAGAGCCCCATGGACTCCTTTAGGAGACACACAAAATATTAAAAGGGAGCTCGTTGAGTCTAGGAAGCCCGTTAGAGTCAGAAAAAGTTGCCTACGAGCGTTCCAGAAGTTCATTGGAAACTTGCTGGTTCCTGGGAGTAGATCGCTGTGGACGAATCTTCTTTTGAGCAACGGTGGTCTTCACTACCCCAACGTGAATAATATTTTTCTACCTTCTTCTCCTTTCCTTTTCTAAATCCGTTCTGCGTGTCTGCAACTGTGATTGCAAGGAATAGTTATTCTGTCAAGTTGTAATCAGAATTTAGTAGTGGTTCCTCAGAGGCTTCATGATCTTTTAGAGAGCAAACTTGTTTGCAGGAATCTTCGAAATCGTAAAACTCAGAACATAGAGAAAACTTATTTGCAAGAAGTCTCTGCTTCTGATCGTTCTACTCAGAACATAGAGCAAACTTGTTTGCGAGAAGCCTCTGCTTCTGATCGTTCTACTCAAAATAGAGAGCAAACTTGTTTGCGAGAGATCTCTGTTTCTGATCGTTCCTATCAGAAAAGAGAGCAAACATGTTTGCAGGAGGTCTCTGTTTTCCGATCATTCTTCCATCTAGATCTGTTTTGGGATTAACAATCTCAAAGCAAGATCCATATCCGATAGATAAAAATCGTGCATTCTTTCTCGATACAAATTTTAACAAACTTGAGAAGATTGACGGGCATCATTTCCAACATTTGTATTAGGAAAAGTTCTTTATCAAATGGTTGGATGAGTGTTGAGCCAAGTTATCTAAGAAGTTTGATGCACTGTACGAGGCAGTATATGGAGATTACAACTTATGCTAAAGAGAACATGGAGGTTCTTGTCACGCCCCAGAACCAGAATACTGGAGAGCGGGGCAGACATAGCCAGCTACGTATATGAAATGGAATCCATCTCGCTATACGGTCACGACTGTCTAGATACATGAGGGTTTATCTACAAGCCAACAGTCTCTTAAGATCATGAACAAGCCTAGTGTCTCAATCACAAGCAAGTAAGTAAAAGTTACAAGATGTATGATCATTAAATATACAATAGTAAGGCGTCCCAAACATTACATATTCAGCTGATCATGAAGCTAGTCGTTACAAAATGTTAGGACTAGCAAGAGTTTAGTCATACATGATCAACCCTAGGATCTGTGAATCATGTTACAGCCCGTAGGCAGACAGTAAGTAAGTGCAATCGAGCTAAACAGGTGCTCGTCGGCTAAACGCCTCAAAAGAATATTTTTACAATAGAGTGGAAGAGCCAAAAATAACCCACTCGTTGCCAGGGTTCCGTCTAGTGGCCACCATCTGGCTGGAAAGTCGGTAGATCCTCTGGAGCTACTCCGAAATCTGGCCATACAAAACCAGCTGGGTCAGACCCCAGAAAGAGCAAGTGCCACAAAGGAGGCTCCACTTAAGAACTAAAACCAGCAATCAGCACAAGATATAAATAAAAGTAAGAACTGGAAATAAAGAAAATACACCAGGATGATATATGACGAGATAACCATGGAACTATTCAGATAACCAGGTTACAACCCGTAAACCAAACAAGGACCGGGGTTGTAACCCTTCGTCTGAACAGAACTTGGAATTCTCACTATTTATCGGTAAAATAAATACAAGCATTCTGGTCATTCAATAATCTGGAACAGGATCAGGGCAAGACTAGACTGGTTAGACTCCGTCCAATCACTTCACGGCCAAGCAAGAATTACGGCTTGATACTTTAACTAACTAGGGTTATCACAAGCCTAATTACTAACAAGATGCAGTGAGATTATTCCACAGCCACAAGCCCTGCAGACCATCCAGGTTACCCGGGTTAAAAGATTAGAGTTGAATTCAGGTGGGTACATCGTCCAGGAAACGAATGTACCCTTAGGTAGCTTGAAGGGTGCAATACATGACAGTGTGCTGGAAATGTGTCCTACTCGACGGCAGGCTACAGATCCCAAGGCGTGCCCAGGTAACGGGATTGCCTGTAGCTGGGAAATCTCGTCATGACTAATGTATTAATCTAGTTATTAGCCTTAGTCCATTTTAGTAGGTACTCCTGACCGTGGTACTCAGGAGTCCCTGTCCTAGACATGATGCAAGACAGGACTGGATTATTTATACAAACACAATCGCCCACGGTGTCCTGATTAATTATACAGGTCATGTCATGTCAGGTAGCCATCGCAACAGCTATTCGAGATAATCATGTCAGGTTATCATGCCAAGTGTACTTGTCAGGAGTGCACCACGACGGGCCACTATCAGGTCATGTCAGGTTATTATGTCAGGAGTGCACCACTACGGGTCACTATCACGTCATGCTCAATTATTAATTCCAAACATATCAAGTAAATTCGTGATTATCAAGTTCAAGACAAAAGGCGTAAGAATATAAAATGGACGTTAAATATCTAATAAAATATCAATATACAGGGCTATAGAAGATCCAGGGTAAGTAGGGTCAGGTCCAGTTGCGCCTAAACATCAGGTTGCGTCTGAGTCAGACTGCGCTCAAGTCAGGCTATGCTCAAGTCAGGCTACGCTCAGGTCAGGCTACGCTCAGGTCAGGCTATGCTCAAGTCAGGCTACGCTCAGGTCAGGCTACGCTCAGGTCAGGCTACGCTCAGGTCAGGCTACGCTCAGGTCAGGGTTCCAAAAGGCAACGTATGACTCCATACGACTCCTCTTCAAGGCAGCGTATGAGGTCCATACGACTCCTCATCAAGGCAGCGTATGAGGCCCATACGACTCCTTGCTAAGGCAGCGTATGAGGTCCATACGACTCCTTGCCAAGGCAGCGTATGAGGTCCATACTGTTGGCCCATTGGTCATAGTCAACCTGATTTTAATAATTGATCAAAACTCTGTCTGGATATACGAAGCTTGTTGGGACATCTCAGCTTCTTGGACATAAGCAAGATTGGATATTCACTCCGTTCAAGACTGAAGATCTGTTTGCCTACTTGAGTCTGTACTTCCTATGCAATGTAATTTTTTACTTTATTTTGAGTCTAGGAATACGTTGTACACCGAGTCGTACTGGCAAATAGGCTATCCCCAAAATAGTTCAAAATGTTTTTAAAATGACCTATCAAAATGTTTACAAAAAGGTTTTCAAAAAGATTTTCAAAAATCACCAAAATCTATCTAACCCTGACAGAACTCGGCCAGAGTTCGGCCAGAGTTCGGTTGGTGGCCGTTTGATTTTTGAATTCTCTGGAACTTGGTCCTCCTGTAGTTGCGGATTTGACCGAGATTTGCTCATCGAGTTCTGCCCGAATTCTGCCCGAATTCTGACAGAGTTCTCCCTTTGGAATTCCTATAAATAGAGATAGATTTTGATCATTTCAATTCACTCATTCACTTTCAATCTTCTCTCTATCTAAAAAGCTTTCTGCCTTCCAAAGAGTTTTTCTAGACCTTTCATTTTCAGATCCCAAGCCAGTTACAATCCTCTAGTCGATTTGCTAGTGCGGTACGGTCTAGAAGTTTCTGAGAGATTGTAATCAGAAGGCTTGATTAAAGAATACCTCTTCACATTTGAAGTTGGACAAGTTCTTCGTATCAAAGCTCGCGTTGTAGAAGTTGCAAGGACTTCGTAAGAAAACTTGCGGTTTTTCCTATAGTGGATTCAACTGGTAGCAAGAGTTCTACCGACTGGATTAGTCCTCAACAGAGAGATACCAGTATACATCGCTGTCTTTGCGTTTGCTTTCTGAACTCTGCCTTTACATTATTTCAACTGTGATTATATACTGTGATTGTGTTGCTAACATTTTTTTAATTAGCATTATTCCGCTGCCAACTCTATTCACCCCTCTCTAGAGTATTACACTTTACTATATCGTTCCTACAATTGGTATCAGAGCGGGTGTTACAGGTAAAGCGAGGTAACAGTGCTATTATTTATTCATTATTTATTAGATCACAGCACATCACATGGCTACTATGAAATTCATAAGTGAAGGTCAGGCCACAAACAGACCCCCTCTGTTTGATGGTACTAACTACACTTATTGGAAAACACGGATGAGTTTCTTCTTGAAATCTCTTGATTTTGACTTATGGGCTATTGTTCTTGATGGCTATCAGAAGCCACCTCGTATAAATGTCGAGGGAGTTTTGGTTGAAAAACCCCAAAGCAGTTATACAGAGAAAGAAAAGAAAAAGGCCAGTCTTGACGCACGTGCCATTAATGCTCTTTTTTGTGCCTTAGACAGAACAGAATTTAACAGTGTATCTACATGCACAACGGTAAATGGTATGTGGAAGCTTCTCGAAGTTACACATGAAGGCACGACTCAAGTCAAGGAGTCAAAAGTCAGCAGACTTACTCAAGAGTACGAGGCGTTCAAAATGAAGCCAAATGAAACAGTCACACAAATGTTCGAGAGGTTCTTGGATATTGTAAACCCTTTGTCCTCCTTAGGCAAAGATTACAGTAACCACGAAAAGATTCGCAAACTCCTGCGAGCTCTCACCAAGAACTGGATTCCAAAGGCTACAGCTATCATTAAAGGAAACGACCTCACCACAATGTCACTTGAAGTACTCATGGGTAAACTACTCACTCATGAACTGGAGCTACAAGATTTTGAAGAGCCTGCTCCAAAGGAGAAGACTATCGCCCTCAAGGTTCAGCACAGAAAAGCTGCTGAAGATGACTCAGACAGCAGTGGATCTGACGCTGAAGATCAAGCTCTCCTAGCAAGGAAGTTCAAAAGATTCATGAGACATGAGAAGATAGTCAAAGAGAACAACAGAAACAACTGGTATCAAGAAGATGCTGTCTGCTATGGCTGTAAGAAGAAGGGACACATGAAGAAGGACTGTCCCATCAACTCATCATCGAGCAAGAAGAACAACAGGTATGAAAAAGACAACCTGAAAAGATAAACGTCTCGGAAATATGCCAACACCAGCATATGGCATGAGAGTGAAGCTAGCGACTCAGAAGATGAACATTCAGAGGACGCTGCAAACATCTGCTTCATGGCAATCGATCAGGTACCTACTGAACCTGTAGAAACATATGATGACTTCACCTTTGAGCAATTAGGAGATACCTTCAGTGACCTGATGCTTGACTACAGGAAACTGCGTAGTAAATATCAGACCGCTAAGAAGGTACTCAAAGAGTACAAAGGAGAAATAGGAAGACTTACCGACCTACTAGCTGAGGTTAGAGCTAATGTTACTGAGTCTGGTGAGCTTTCCTCTATAAAGCTCTTATTACACGAGACTAAACAGTCATCCGAAGAGAAAGACAAGATTATAGACCAATTGAGAGAAGATCTTTCTAGAGAAAAGAAAAGTCTTCAATCTGCACAAATCAGAATGGAATCACTCACTTCTGATTATACTAAGTTATATGACACTTCCAAAAGGTTGGAAATTAGGTTAGGAAAATAGCCTGAGCCTGCTGCTTCCTATCATAACACGTGTCACTTACCGAAAATTTGGAACATTCCCAAGCCAAACACTGTCAGACCAAACCATATAAAACCTTTACCCCAAAAGGTTAAGCCCAAACATGATCATAGGTATGCATTCTTCTATACTAGAAAACCCAAACCTACCAACCATGCACACCACTCAGCTTTCAACACTCGACATGCACAATGTCATTATTGTGGCCTCTTTGGTCATATATCATCTGCATGTAGAATGAGAAAGCTTGTAGATTTAAATATTTATGCTTGGATACCTAAAGCTAACAATTCAGGACCCTACAAGAAATGGGTACCAAAGGTTTCATCTGCAAACTGTTTTATAGGTGGAACACCCTTCACATGCTAGAAGCAAATGGATCCTCGACAGCGGTTGCTCACGACATATGACCGGTGACGCTACCCTATTTGCAACACTGTCGAAGAAGAAGAAGGAAGGTTATGTTTCCTTCGGTAATAATTTGAAAGGGTATATTATTGGTATCGGTGATGTTGGTAAGTCTCCCTATCCCGTGATTAAAGATGTCTGTCTGGTTACCGAGTTGAAACATAATCTGCTCAGCATAAGTCATCTAGCTGATCATGGTTATGGTATCAACTTTGGCAAAGACAAATGTACTATTGTTGATAGCTCAACTGGTAGTACTATCTTTGAAGGAATAAGGGAAGACAATATATATATTTTCTATCTGTTGGAAGAAGCTAACATTTCAGGTAGATGCTTAATGGCCAAAAGTGATGAGAGTCATCTATGGCACATGAGACTCGGTCATGCAAACATGGATACAATTTCAAGATTATCCACAAAGAAGTTAGTACGTGGTTTACCAGACATAACATTCAAGAAGGATTCGGTATGCAGCCAATGTGAAAAGAACAAGGCTACCAAATCCACATTCAAGTCTGTAAACGCATTATGTACTACTAGACCTCTACAATTGCTACACATGGATTTATTCGGTCCTAGCAGAGTTGCTAGCCTCGGAGGTAAATTATATGCATTTGTTGTTGTAGATGATTTTTCTAGATACATGTGGGTATATTTCTTGACACGCAAGAATGACGCATTATCCGAATTTGTCGCCTTTTGCAAGAAAGTACAAAATGAAAAAGGTTACATGATCACTCGAATTAGAAGCGATCATGGAGGCGAATTCGAGAATGCTGATTTCGAGCAATTTTGTGACACACACGGTTTCATACACGAGTTCTCCTGCCCTAGAACTCCACAACAAAATGGAGTTGTGGAACGTAAGAACAGAACTCTAACCGAAATGGCCAGAGTGATGTTAAATCAATTTAGCCTACCCAAATACTTCTGGGCTGAAGC
The DNA here is from genome assembly GCA_029216955.1 of Iris pallida. NCBI lineage: Eukaryota > Viridiplantae > Streptophyta > Magnoliopsida > Asparagales > Iridaceae > Iris > Iris pallida. Next base: position 68,062 of record JANAVB010019258.1, read on the forward strand.
TGTCAATACAGCTTGCTTTGTGCTCAATAGAGTTCTAATTCGACCCAAATCGAAGAAGACTCCATTTGAGTTATGGTTTGATAGAATTCCTTCAGTTTCATACTTTAAGATTTTTGGCTGTAAGTGCTTTATTTTTAATACTAAAGACAACTTGGGAAAGTTTGACGAAAAGGCCGATGAAGGTATATTTCTAGGTTATGCGGCCAAGAGCAAAGGGTACAGAGTCTTCAACAAACGTACCATGATCATCGAAGAATCAATCAACGTCACTTTTGATGAAATAAACCAAATGACTCACGATGATAGTGATGAAGATCTGCCTACATCAAGTTCAACATCAGCTGAACCTGAACCAAGCTCTGCACTAGCTGAACCCCCTAGAGGAGATCCAGGAACCAGCTACCTACAGAGTCTACCGAAGAGGTTAAAATTCACAGCTGATCATCCATAAGATTTGGTAATTGGTGACATTACCAAAGGAGTAAGTACTCGATCATCCAGTAGAAATATTGTTTCTAGTGTTGCATTTATTTCACAGCTAGAACCTAAATCTATTAATGAAGCATGTAGTGATAGTTTCTGGATAGATGCCATGCAAGAGGAATTGAACCAATTCGAACGGAATCAAGTTTGGGAACTTGTTCCCAAGCCTATTGATCATCCGGTCATTGGCACCCGTTGTGTATTCCGAAACAAACTAAATGAGGATGGTTTAGTAACTCGTAACAAGGCTCGACTCGTAGCTCAAGGATACAATCAAGAAGAGGGTATCGACTACGATGAGACTTATGCCCCAGTTGCGAGATTAGAATCCATTCGAATGTTATGTGCATTTGCATGTTTTCATGATTTCAAACTTTTTCAAATGGATGTAAAAAGTGCTTTTCTAAATGGCTTTATAAAAGAAGAAGTTTTTGTAGCACAACCTCCGGGTTTCACGGATTTCAAAAATCCTGACTATGTTTTCAAGTTGAAGAAAGCCTTATATGGTTTGAAACAAGCCCCTCGTGCTTGGTATGACCGTCTAAGCTCTTTTCTACTTGACAACGGTTTTTCAAAAGGAAAGGTTGATACTACACTATTTATTAAATCTTTTAATGGCAAGCTGCTTTTAATTCAAATTTATGTTGATGATATCATATTTGGATCCACTGATGAATCTCTTTGTCAAGAATTTTCTAAGTGTATGCAGAATGAGTTTGAGATGAGCATGATGGAAGAGCTGAAGTTCTTTCTCGGATTGCAAATCAAACAAACTGACAATGGGACGTTCATTAATCAAGCCAAGTACACAAAAGATTTGCTAAAGAAGTTCGATCTGGACAATGTCAAACCTATTGGCACTCCGATGGCAACTTCAACAAAGCTTGATTCTGACGAACAAGGCAAGCCAGTCGACACACGTAAGTATCGAGGTATGATTGATAGTTTACTTTACTTAACTGCTAGTCGTCCAGATATCATGTTTAGTGTTTGCCTGTGTGCACGTTTTCAAGCTAACCCAAAGGAATCACATCTGACCGCAGTTAAGCGTATCTTCCGATACCTTAAGGGCACTTCTTCTGTCGGCTTGTGGTATCCCAAAACTAAATCCTTTGACCTTATTGGTTATTCGGATGCAGATTTTGCTGGATGCAAGGTTGATAGAAAAAGTACTAGCGATACATGTCATTTCTTAGGCAAGGCTCTAGTCTCTTGGTTTAGTAAAAAGCAAAATTCTGTAGCCTTATCAACAACAGAGGCTGTTATCGCCGCAGGACGTTGTTGCGCTTAGATTTTGTGGATAAAACAAACCCTAGAAGACTTTGATTTATTTTTCACACATATTCCCATTTTCTGTGATAACACGAGCACCATTAATTTGACTAAGAATCCTGTATGTCATTCTCGTACTAAACATATCGAGATTAGATATCATTTTCTTAGAGATCATCATCAAAATGGAGATATAAACCTTGTGTACATAGATACTGAAAATCAATTAGCTGACATCTTCACTAAACCTCTAGCGGAAGATCGTTTCAATTATTTACGTCGAGAATTAGGAATTTTGGACGTCAATAATATTAATTGATTTTATTTTATGATTATATATCATTATGCAAAAACTGTGTTAGAGACAAGCTAATAAAGAGTCTGTCTGTCACCACAACTACGGTTGAAGCGAAGCGGTACTTAAGAGTTCCCCGGTGAACCTCCGCCAGCTGGGACAGTACTCCTACAGCTAATCTGAGACAGTCGCTGTGTAACGACATTTAATTCATAAAATATCATTAATTATGTTATTTGAAGGCTAAAATAACTAATATTTGAATTAAATATTTGCAACGAGTCAATAAAAAAGAAGTAGCAAAAAAAATCAACCTGAAAGAACCCTAGGCGAATTCGGCCAGAGCTCTGACCGAATTCGGCCCGAGTTCGGTTGAGGGTGTATGTGTATATATACAGAACCCGAGAGCTTCTTCTCTTTCATTACTTCCAAACTAATTACAACAGCAGCAGCAGCCGACCCTGACCTCCAAACCCAAGTTCTTCACCAATCTATTGCTTCCAATCTACTTGGTGAAATCCTTCCAAAATTTGGAATCATGCGGAGATTGTTCTTCTCTACAACATATCCAATTTTCGTGAGGTATAACTCCCTCTCTCTCCACCTTTCAAATTAGTGCTTTTTATTTCAATGGCACCTAGATTTAATCCGTCTAAGAGGAAGAAGACCACTCCTAGTTAGGAAGGGTCCTCTTCGAATCCTCACACGGATTCTTTGTTTTTGCCGGTCTAAAAGAGCGACGGCGCTTTCGATGGGTTCTTCTTTCAAACCCTCGATCAAGCTTTATTATGGTACGGTGACTTTTCCACCCGTTCCATATGTAGCAGCGCTCCGGTTAAATGGACAGTATTCCCTGATCATCGTCACTTATTTGAGACATTAGGGTTACACTTACTTGTTAAACTGTGCTTCCCAATAGCTACTAATGCCATTAGATTGTTCTATTGCAATCTCGTAGTTAACACTTTTGACGTGAGCACACGTGTCGGAGGCATAGACATTGACTTCAATGATGTCCTTCTGACAATCATTCAGATGATGGGACGTTGTCGTGCTAGAGATCGAAATCTCTCTTACGCGATGATTCTCCCTCGTATCTTTCAGCGATTCGAGATCGATCTATCGACTTGTACTCAGGACTCTGAGCCCAAGTTACTCCAGCTTTCTCGTCGTAGCCGGACTGCTTCAGCTCCACCTCCTGCTCCTCCTACTGCACCATCTTCACCACATCAGCCGTATGCCATGACTTTTGAGGGCATACATCAGCATTTATCTGCTTTGCACGTCTCGATGACGGACATGGCTCGCGAGCGAGAGTTCCGCGATGTCACCCGTTACCAGGCGATGGCAAACTCCTTGGCCGATCTGCGTTTTGCCCAGACTGGTCACTCTGCTGCTTCCATCCCTCGTGATCCAGCTTTTTTGGGTTACCGCTGTGAGGATGAGGCTGTTCATGCCTACTTCCAGCCAGGTAACGCCTATGACTGGTATCATGCACCTCGAGATTACGTTGGTGAGTTCTATGCTGGCGCCCTTACTCATCGTACCGGCGCTGGTACTTCTGGTGCTGGTACTTCCGGTCATGCTGGCCACGCTGCTGATGATATTGATGAGGATAGTGATGATGAGATCTGATTTGATTATTAGTGATATTCTATTGTATACTTGGAAATGCTCCGACATTCCAAGTTTTTATCATTTACTTTTTATCAGTACTTTTTATCTTCATGGACATGTTTTTGATGTTTTATTTATGACATCTCAGTTTATTTCAGCATTTTGTTTAAGCACTATCTCTTTATACTGCTTCTCCATTTTAAACTGCCTGTGAAATAGCATGCCTGAGATTTTTTTTATGTTTTTTTAAGCAATACATGCCTGTGATGATTATTTGTAGAAACATTATACTATATTTTTTATTTTGTTTTCTCCCTATTTGTTACTTATGCATTGATTGCGGGGGAGTCTTCTGCATTTAATGCGGGGGAGCCTTCTCTTGTGCAATTATTTTGCTAAGTGACAAAGGGGGAAAAAATTAAAAATGATTCTAACATTTTTTTTGAGTTAAATACAGGTTATGAACAATTTCTACTTTTTGATATTTCTTGAACAAGCTTAATGTTATATCATTCATAGTTTGTCAATTATCAAAATAGGGGAGATTGTTGGCCCATTGGTCATAGTCAACCTGATTTTAATAATTGATCAAAACTCTGTCTGGATATACGAAGCTTGTTGGGACATCTCAGCTTCTTGGACATAAGCAAGATTGGATATTCACTCCGTTCAAGACTGAAGATCTGTTTGCCTACTTGAGTCTGTACTTCCTATGCAATGTAATTTTTCACTTTATTTTGAGTCTAGGAATACGTTGTACATCGAGTCATACTGGCAAATACGCTATCCCCAAAATAGTTCAAAATGTTTTTAAAATGACCTATCAAAATGTTTACAAAAAGGTTTTCAAAAAGGTTTTCAAAAATCACCAAAATCTATTTTTAAAACCCTAACCTAACCCTGACAGAACTCGGCCAGAGTTCGGCCAGAGTTTGGTTGGTGGCCGTTTGATTTTTGAATTCTCTGGAACTTGGTCCTCCTGCAGTTGCGGATTTGACCGAGATTTGCTCATCGAGTTCTGCCCGAATTCTGCCCGAATTCTGACAGAGTTCTCCCTTTGGAATTCCTATAAATAGAGATGGATTTCGATCATTTCAATTCACTCATTCACTTTCAATCTTCTCTCTATCTAAAAAGCTTTCTGCCTTCCAAAGAGTTTTTCTAGAGCTTTCATTTTCAGATCCCAAGCCAGTTACAATCCTCTAGTCGATTTGCCAGTACGGTACGGTCTAGAAGTTTCTGAGAGATTGTAATCAGAAGGCTTGATTGAAGAATACCTCTTCACATTTGAAGTTGGACGAGTTCTTCATATCAAAGCTCGCGTTGTAGAAGTTGCAAGGACTTCGTAAGAAAACTTGCAGTTTTTCCTATAGTGGATTCAACTGGTAGCAAGAGTTCTACCGACTGGATTAGTCCTCAACAGAGGGATACCAGTATACATCGCTGTCTTTGCGTTTGCTTTCTGAACTCTCCCTTTACATTATTTCAACTGTGATTATATACTGTGATTGTGTTGCTAACATTTTTTTAATTAGCATTATTCCACTGCCAACTCTATTCACCCCCCTCTAGAGTATTACGCTTTACTATATCGTTCCTACACATACGACTCCTTGCCAAGGCAGCGTATGCAAGACATACGCCTCCAAAAGGCAGCGTATGAGTCAGACTGCGCTGCGCTAAAGAGCGCGCGTAGCTCAGTGACGCAAGCTAAAAAGCTCGCGCACTGCTCACTGTATTCTCCAAATCAGCCAGAACTCCATGGTTGAACCCAAAGCTTCAAAAGTCCATAACTTGGTCAAAATAAGTCCAAATCCAACTTTTCAAAGGTCGAAATTGGGTAGAATAAAATTCTCTACAACATGGAACCATCAAAACTTGAAAACAAAGAAGTTTGATAGATCAAAACCACAAAAATCTGAAAATAACTAATTTCTAGATCTACAAAATTTAAAGTGTCAAAATGGAAAATGACAAGTTCTAATGTGTCTTAGAAACATGAGGAGAAGCTAATGAAACAATAAAAATGGGCTCTCTTGTGGAAGCAAGTTGTACTTGCCTAAGGGGTGTTCTTGGTTGGTGGTGGGTTTAATGGAGAAGGAAGAAGAGATTAATAAAGAGAGAGAAGAAGAATAGGTAATAAATATGAGTGGTGGTGGTAGATAGGGGGTTCACCCCTTGGTTCATGATGAACCAAGAACAATCCCAAACCGAACCAAGCCAACCCAAACCAAGAATAAACCAAGCCCAGGGAGGAAATTAAGCAAGGAAATCATACAATACAAAAATAAATACGTACACGTATTCCAGAAATACGTTATACGAACCACAGGCATTACAGTTCTCAAGGAGCATCTCAAGTCAATTGAGAAGAAGATCAAGATACTTTTGCCCTTTGGTTCTATTCAGATTAAGCACATGTGAATTATGCGTATGTGTCTGTTCAAATTATGCGCATAAGATCGGTTCAGATTATTCGTATGTATACCCTAATTATATATGCACGTGGACTGCTGCATATCTTGGCACATGGGTCTGCGTGGATGAGGCGCATGTGTAACACCCCAGTCCCAAAATACATAGTACTAAGAATATGCTACATAATCAGTCGACTCCAGCCCAGCTAGAATAAATATAAGCTGTTTTGGTATCTAATTCTATTTATCAAATCACCAATCATATATCTCAATCTACAAAATGAATAATATGAAGAATAAATAATATGTGTCATAGTTTACAGCCTATTAATATATATGTTTGAATAGACCCGAAGCACAATATAGGTTTAGGATAATAAGCAAAAGGCAAGTGATAGATATAAATATGAAATCATAAAAGATACATGAATCAAAAATAACAACACCATCATGATCAGCAAACTAACTCCACGCAATCAGCTACTTAGAGAGATCACCAGGTCCTCAGAGATACTTAACAAGATACAGAAAAATATGCCGTATAAATTGAAAATAAATATGTCATATAATCATAGATAAAATAAATAACTCGGATCATAACACGGTCCAGTATCCCATCATCGAAGTAGTGAACCACCCCTACAACCAAACAAGGACAAGGGGTGGCACACTATTTCTTACCGAGACACTGTCCCATGCCATAGTCAGGTATAAGTAGAGAAACATTAACAAGGTCACCTAACCATTCTTAGTGAATATGCATTTAATAACAGTACATGTCCGTATGACTACCAAGTCAAGTCGAAGAAATAAAGTACCTCAATCACGAGTCTAAGTCTATATACCATTTCTCAGTCGCGAGTCTATAACATATAGTCTATCTAGCATTCTTCAGTAGCAAGCGAGTCTACGATAGATATGGAGCTAGTTAACGTCCAACCGTGTTCTCCCCACCCAACGTACTATCCATGTTGTATCCACGACATAATACTCTAAGAACTACTAATCTTCTAGAATACAATTCTTTTAGTAGTTATAATCTAACGCACGTCCTATATATACCGATGCCCAACCGACTACACAAGTCCGAGATCTATATAAGACTCACAACTCGTAGAACGCATGTGTCATAGCCAAAGAAGATATACCAATATCTCACAATAATAAAGTGGTCCACTAAAACCAAGTCAACATGCATAAAATAAAGAAAAAGCAATGAAAACGACTAACACAGTCGCTTGCACCCAAGTATGACTTGGTAGCACAATTTAATATAAAATAAATAAATAACAAAGTAAATATGCTTAAGTGACAGTAAATAAATAGAATATATTGCACGACATCTTAGATGGAGGTTGTGCGATGATTTTAAGACGTCCAACAGGCGAACTCGTCAAGCCAAAGGAAGCTATAAAGATATATAGAGCTTCCGCAAACATCTCCAGATACTAAAACTATCATGCCCCACTCTCGTAGGATTGATCGTCCTCGCTAAGGCATGATGACGCGTGAGCCTAGATTGCGCTCACGCAAGACAGGTTCCAAAATGGCCGATTACAGGCTAAGCGGTGGGGTTGTCACACAAAAGTCCATAGCAGAAATATTGAATAACAACAGCAAAAATTTAAAGCAAAACACAAGTCATTCAAAATGCTCTTTATTGATATTCAAACAAAGGTTACAATTATGGACACGAGACCAAATTACAAGTCTCTCAAGCTCACTTTTCTCTCATATCACAAGTCACTCTGCTCACTCTCATTTCTTAATACAAGCATCAATGCGACGAGTGGCAGATTCTTCAGAATGACGATATCCATATATTATGTCCCGTATAAGTTCTGACTCCATGCGGCCGCACGTCTCGAAACGCCAAGGAACTCCGTGTCTCGACGCATCCAAGCGAGGTTCGTGCGATCGGGCCTCTACCTATGCCTGCACATAAAAACTGTGTGGGTGTCAGTACTCAACTGTACTGGTGGAGTGAGCTCCTCGCCTACCCATACAAAACTGACACATTCATTTACTTTGTGCAGCTTAATGCCCTTTTTGATTGTCTTTCTAGTCTTACCTTAGGATCGATTTTAGGACATAGACTTGGGCCTATTTATGTCTCTAGACCGTCACCGTGGCAATACACCGATAACTTTCTTACACTTGCCTCTAGACCCTTCTCGTGCCAACGACATCAGAGTGTCATCTCGTGCTTGTTTTTCCGACTCATACTTTGGAACGACTAACTTGTTTTGTGTCATCGACTTGGTCCGTGCTTCAAATATCGAAGCCGTGCCTCATATATCAACATTACTTACGCAAACTTGCCTTAAAGCCCTTCCTGACTTAACTCGAGATGACTCGATGATGACGTCACATTCATGTCGAAGCACATGTCCTTGCTATAGCCAAATCTTAAGCTCCAGAATGGTGTTACAACCGTGCACACCTATCCCGCACCGATTCAAGGTTAGTGCTTGCTATAATTATACCTTGTTAACCCAACTCGCAACTTGCTAAGACTCGACGCAATCCAAAGGCATACACACGAATAGCCGCTCTTACGCCGACACATCTATATGAGTGGTCACTAGCAATGTCAAGCTATACTGGATCTTTGCATACGGTAACCATTCGCGTGGAAGGTACGAGCTTCCACCGAATGACCCACAGCCTATATTGTAACGGTTCACTTCAATCAAATTGTACCGTCGATGAAGGCCGTACAATATCTGCTCTTCTTCCTAGGTCGACACGAACTCGGTGACCCGGGATCGTTCGAAGAATTCCCCTTGTGTACAAGTTGTCCAATGACTATGCAAGACTCAACTCGATCTACCAAGTCCTTCCTTAATCATGATCATGCTTTCCAAATTTCTATCGAAACTCCCAAGTAGCGGGACCGATCTTGGCGACAACCAGTCGCGTGGACTTCCTTATCGAGACTCCCAAGAAGCGGGACCAATCTCGTGAACTTCCTTATCGAGACTCCCAAGTATCGACCGATCACGGCGACAACCAGTTGCAAGGACTTCCATATCGAGACTCCTAAGTAGCGGGACCGATCTCGTGAACTTCTATCCTTTGAATTCCAGGGAACAGATACTAAGTAGTCTTCCTTCTTAACTTGAACATAACGTGTTCCTTTATCCGTGGCATGCTTTTTTCTAAACCAACCGTGGCTCGTGCCTTAGACTGACTTGTTCTCTAGGAGACACTACTATTGCTCAAGTCACATACTTTATATGACGGGCCTTCAGATCGTAGGACTATGTGACTTGATAATCGCAGACAACAGAGGACAGTGCTTGCTATGACTTTGATAGCCCAGTAAAACTCTTGTCTAATGTGTTTGTGAAACGACTTGACGAGCAAGGGCTGCGTCAAGCCTTGCATCGAAGGAACATGCTGTGCACGCATTCGACTTGAACAACCAAGTTCTTTGGGTGCCTAGACTTACGCCACAAGTCGTGCTCTGCAACGTGCACTGTAACTTAACCTATGGGACGAACAAGGCAATGCCAAGCCCTGGACGATGGGACCGTGCATGCTTTATAAGCATTTACGCGGGCGATGCCTATGACTTAGGCTAAGTTCTTAACTTCGTGGAAACTTAAACCAACTTTCCTTTTCCCAAGCAACGGGATGAAGGATCGAGTGTCATTTTAGAAGAACACTGAGCAAACTTCTAAGCCGACCGTAGGACCTTTCCATATTCTAACTCAGTCTAACCCAAGTTGGGATTATTGCCTTAGCTATGTGGATGCATCTATTTTATTATCAAGCCTACTTGTGCATTTGAAAACTTTCATTTTATTAGTGTGAAGGCCAAGCTGAGGCAAGTTCACCGAAGCTATCCACCTGAACGAGTCTTCGAGCAAGCAGTTGCGTGGCTAAGTCCAAACACCGTCGGTGTTTCGATTCCTCCTATTGATTGAGCGGGACGGGGCACTACAGAAACAAATATCACCAATGTTTCCAAGATAAGATAAAGGACTAAAATTGACTACCCATAAGTCCAATTTTGGATACAGGGGTAAAACAGTAATTTTAGATCAAAATGATGTCTGCCATTAAACCCACTTTGTACCGAAATGCGTGCCAAACCAAAGGGTCTATAGACTCAACAAACTATATGTCTACAGGTCTAGTTTTCTGATACGAACTCAACGAATATGTCCAATTTTGGATTTCGATAAGCCGTACACAAAAGTACCTATTGAATCGGAATGGAGCCTACAAAACGGCAATTCGATCAACTGTCTCAGAATTGGACCAAATTTGGCTCACTGGACCAAAAAAATATTACGAGTCGAATGACACAAGTTTTGTTGCGATGTGATGAGCATGCATGAAGTAATGGATAAATTTAGAAAATTATTAATCCGATGGTTTTTGATGGATACGCTTCATATTCGTCGCGTACACGCAACCAATTTGAGTTCTGCCAAATCTTACACGTGCACGAAGTCCAAATGCACCTTTTGATGCAACCAGTTCACGACCAAGTCGACCGGTTTGTCTGGATGGACCCCGTATTTAGAAATTTCTAGGTTTTAAAAACATATTTTTTTAGGTTTTTGGAATTGATTTAATACAAAATATATTAATTAATAAAATAAACTAATTATTGTATTTTGATCTTGGTTAGGTTGTTTACAAGAGTGTTCATTTAGTTTTCTAAAATTGTTCAATGGTTTGACCGAAATCGGCCTTCCAGGTTGGGTATACAGATATGAAACTATGAGTAGCGCCAGAATCAAACAAAATAATAGCTGGAAATGAATCAATGAGTACTGAAACTGCTATCACATCAGAAGGTTCTTCGGTCTTCTTGACCGTCATAGCAAAGGCCTTGCCCCTCTGTTGATGCTGGACAAAGCGCCGCTGCTGAGTAGGTAGTGGTCCTCTCTACGGCTGTGCTACAACATGCCTCGCCGATGCTCTAGGGACAGGAGCTATCCCCAGAGTTAGACGAACATGTGCCGAAGGACACTCCCTCAATTGGTGCGTAGAAGATCCACAGAACAAGCATGTACCGAGCCTCTTCCTAAATACAATTCAAGAGTACCCTGTCTTCCTACAGAAGACACAAGTAGGAGCCAGTCAAATCTGCCTCTGAGGTTGATGCTGAACTACTACTCGAGCTGGTGGCTAGAAAGCCTTGGGTTGGAAGTGGTGACGCTTCGCCGGTGCCCGATTGCTACTATCCCCAATAGAATCCCTATCCCTCTTGGGCCTGAAACCAAAATCCTCCTCTGCAACCTGAGCCAGTGCAAATAAATCAGCAAAAGTCACATCCCGGCTCGTAGTGACATGCACTCGGATCTCCTTGGCCAAACCCCTCCTGAATTTACGGGCACGATCCACAGGATCTCTCACCATATACTCCAGAAAACGGCTCAGCCTTATAAACTCGACAACATACTCATCTATCGATAGTCCTTCCTGCACTAGGTTCTAGAACTGACTCTCTAAAACCCCTCGAGCTACCTCAGAGTAGAACTTCTTGAAGAGATCTCTAAAAGCTTCCAAGTCAGTCCAGATGCCGATAACTTGGGCTCAGTCCTGAACCAAGTGGGTGCAAGATCAAAGAGATGTCGTTCCACCGCCTCAACCTTCAGGTTTTTTGGAATCTGAGCTATCCGCAAGAGCCTCTCCATGTCCTCAAGCCACTCATTAGCATAAAGCATACCCTCCGTACCATTGAACTCTCGGGTATACATCTTTTTGAAATAAGAAATGGTACCCCCTCCCGCTTCTGCTATTGAGTTGGCTGCTGTATAGTAACACTCTCCAAGGTCTCCAATGCTTCCAGATGAGCACTCTCTATACCCTCCCTTATTAACTCAGTCTAGGCTCTGTGTGCCTCGACCTGCTCCTTTTGAGCCTTATCCTAGATCCTCTGAGCATCGACCATGCCCTGGATAAGAGCAAATAGCTGTGCCCCATTAGTGGGTATGCCTCTAGGGAAAGAAAATAGTGGAGGAGGAGGTAGACCGTTCAAGACAACTGGAACAGTCCCCAGGGCTGAAATAGTCGATAAAGACTCCTGGATCGGTACAGTTTCCTAAACTGGTATAGTCTCCAGAACCGGTGGAGGTGGAGGAACAGCAACAGTCGCTTCTCGAGGAGCCGGTCGAGAAGTCACCGACATCTCAGAAGCGGTAGCTATTGCAACTACTCACAAAACACGAGCCCTGGTCAGTGGTGCCATTCTGAGGACATATTCATACAAGATGTAAGCCGCCTAATTTTTGGATATTATTTTAAATTTTATTTTTAATTATTTAATATAGATATTTATAATTTAACCGAGATTTTATACATGAATATGACTATAGACGTACTTTTCTGTAGCTTTAATTTTTGGAGCACAAGACATGCCAATCTCTCAAAACATCCTTCATGAGTTTTGTAGTAGACATGTCTACCTTCACTTTGGCATATCATGTCCCATCCAAACTTGTCCATTAACATCCTTTTGACTTCGCACAACTTCAGGTCAATTGAGGCCATTCCATCGATTATCGTAATTCTAGGCCTATATATATATATATATATATATATATATATATATAAACCCAAACCCTATTCCCTAATATTTCTTCTCCCCCAGCATACAACAGTAGCCGCACCTCGCGTGACCAACAATGGCACAACCGCAGCAACGACGGGCTACATCGCCTCCCTCGATACGGACACCTCTGACCGGCCATCGGTAGCCGCCTAGGCACCACTGCGCAAGGCCAGGAGAGGCAGGGCAGCATTGGCGGCCATCGCATGCACGAGCAGCATAGTAGCGACATTCATAGCAGCAGCCACGATACCGCCGCCAACGGCCGTCGCCGACCACCGTGGTATGCATGCGACCCTGACGAACATCCTCCATCAGTCGTCATCCTCCCCGGTACGTCCAATAGGCAATTCGTATGTTTCGTATGAAATTTCGTCGTGATGCGAGCGAATTCGAGTCCAGAATTTCATTTCGTCGCAGCAACTTTGGATGCATTTTTTGGACAATCCGACCATTGGATCGTTGATCCGATTCTTCCTTCTAAATCCCGACATATTTTAAATCTTGTATTTACCCCTTCGCTCACCTAATATTTCAACCATTAATTCGATCGTTTGTTAGATCAAAACCGGCCACCAAGTTAACCGTTTAAATCATGTTTATTTTGGACAGTTTCGTGGAGACAACTTTGCATATTTGTTTCTCTCTTATCAAAGCTCTATTTGACGAACCACCAACTCCGGTGCGTAGCAGGTATAACCACCTTCATGTCATAAAATTATTACTTGCATATGATGTCGTTTGGTTGGTTGAAATCGATGCCAAAGTTGGCCTCTCAAAATCGTAATTTCTAACGTCAAATTATATTTATGAACCCGGTTCATCAAATTCCAAATTTGACACCACTATTGGACTCGTTGCATCGTTCTGGCCAAGATTGACATATAATTTGTCGAATTTGGATAACCTTTGTCCTGACACCATTTTGACCCAAAATTACTATTTGATTTTGTGTCCAGAATTGGACTAATTGATAGCCTATCCTAGCTATTTTGCTTATTCAGGGATTTGGTAATGTCTGTTTCAGTATCCGGAGATGTTTACGAGAGTTCCATCTTTACTACTTCATTTGGATTGACGAGTTTGCTTGCGAGACGTCGTCGAATCATCGGGCAATCTTCAGACAATATACCTTACCATCTTGCACTTGTACTTGATTTATGATGTTTGTGTGTTTGCTAGTATTTTACATTAGTAGAGTGTGTCCAAGTATGACTTGGATGCCATCGATACGTCTATCGATGTTGGTGTGCCTGCGTGTGTGTTGACCATATGTGATAGTTGATATTTTCGATGTGTTGAAGTTGTGGTTCATAACTTCCTTGACTTATTGACACGGCTCATACACGACACAAGAGTGAGGATCATAGAGTTGGCACGAACCTAAGTATTCGACTTGCTACCGATATGGGCGGTTCGTGTGTCGGTTCATTTATGGATTAACGGAGTCTAGATAGTGACTTGCATAGAGATATGGATCACCGAGCCATGGATATGACTTGTGTGATACATGGGCAGGAAAAACTACTGGGATGTATGAGCTAGCCCACAGCCTCATAGTTGCTCGGTTATGGGTTCATAGATTTCTGGTTATGGGTGTATTACTAGTGGATATATTCGACAGCGGGCGCTGACTACGCGTCAGAACACGATCGGGAGGTATGCTAGTGATGCAAAGTATGGCTAGGGATATATCCATTCAGTGGCCCTGACTGTGCGTCAGATCCGGTCCCGATGTATACTAGCTCATGCGAAAGCCTCTAATGGATGCTATGCTTTATTCCTACCTACTTATACGTTCCACTATAGTTTTTGACTTGCATTACACCTAGATGGTTAGGTTCAGTTTGTGTTATGGCTTGGGATAGTGTCTTGTCATAGAATAGTAAGTCACTCTTTGTCCTTGTTTGGTTATAGGGGTGATCCACTGTTTTGATGATGAGATGTGAAACCATGTTATGACCGAGCTATTTTTACCCTTGTCATGTTTCATTTATAGTTTATTATGGTATTTTTTCATGTATCTTGCTAGTCCCCTGAGGACCTGTTGATCTCTCCAGGTAGATGATTGTGCTGAGTTAGTTCACTGATCTTGTTGGTGCCGCTATTTTCTATTCAGGTATCTTCCGTGATTTTATATTTACTTGCTTTCTGTATATTAGCTTAGCTTTATAGACCCATATTGTTCTTCGGGTCTAATCAAACATATATAATGGGCTGCAGACCATGACATATTATTTATTCTTAATTTTATTCTTTATTGTGGATTGAGATATAGATTAGTTAGCATATGTTAGTATACTTTACATCGTACTATGATTAGGATAAGTACACTAAATTGTGATACTTATTCTACTCGTACAACTGACATGCTCATGCCTTGGGTTTCCTATATATTTAGAAATGGGGCATGACACAAGAAGAAATCAATATGGCACAAGATAAGATATCAGTGAAGGATAGATATTGAGAAAGATAGCAATCATTTAAGAATGGGGCTAAAAATAACATATTCAAAGCAGAACAAAAATCCTAGTTGTGATTGAGTACTTCCTAAATCTCATAGTAATCCATGTCATATTGTAGGCTCATAATAGTACCGCTAAACCTAAGTACTACTACGATATTGACATAAATTGTCAAGCTGGACCTGCATGGGCTATCAAAAAAAGGTGTCATGACTCGTACTCGAAAATGGGCATGAGTCATGGGTACGTCCAGCCTACGCCACAATATTGTCGGTAGAAAGTTGTTTCAACTTAAAATAATATTCCATTCCCACAATAATGTATGATCATCAGAAATATAATGATATGAATCCAGAGATATGAATAATGATATCTATAACTCAATCTCATTAAATAAGATAGAAGAGTTCTAAGTAATGCACAAAATCATAATCCAGTGTCGAGACATAATCCAGCAAAACCAGAGAATCACCAAATCCCCAAATATAATATATACAACCCAAGTATGTAATTCCGGAGACAATCTGGATCAGAATCAATGAAATATAAACTAGGCTAGAGCTAAACATCATCTGCCGGAATCACGGCCTTTGCAACATTGTCCTCCAGAAGTGTCGAATCAGTCTCAAGAACAATGTTCTTCTTCAGTCCACAATAGGTGGGGCAACATGCCTCTAACTCATCGCCTAAAAATGTTGTTATCCAGTCAGAATTGGAGCAAGTACAAACACTGATAAACATTTTATAACATGATAGTGACTATATAACAACAGTTAGATATAAAATTGGGTAATCAAGTAAGACAGTAAGAATAAATTAGCAGTTTAATAAAAATAGGCAAAAATAGTGAATATAAGAATAACAGGTAAATATGACATGAACTAGATAGAGCAATGTCAAGAATCCCTAACTTCTAGGTGTTTTGAAATAACAAGTTTAACATATAAATGGCTCGGATAATATGGCAAATCGAACACAAGAATGTGTGATTGCTATCCACACGATACGAAATCACACGTGAGATGTATGATTGTTATCCACACGAATAGACATGGAGAACAGATAGGATGTTCACATGTCTACTGAGATATTTTCCTGCCCGACACTAGCATTCATGGATTAATTCAAGTCATGGTATATAAGATGCACGAATCACGGTAAACACGATAAATCATAAATCATGAGTAACATGAATAGAATCCATAAAACACTAGTCCTGTGTAGCAAAAGTGTCCTAAACACGATAAGAATATCTAAATCATGAATAGAGACAATATTAGAAAATGTAAAGAAATCACTGCATGTACTTGCCTTCACTCCAAGCTGAAAACTAAATCGAAATAGTGTCCAAGTCAATGCCCAATGAACCTATATTAATATAATCAATATGATCAATGTTTGAGATTAAAACTCAATATTGTTAGCCCAATGATTATATCGTGTTTTTGAATATGGCTAATCAGTTAAGTTTAACATAATGATGTCACTAATATTCATATACTCACTATCATGTTGTTACTTAAACTTAGCATTGTCCTATATCATATTGCCATGCTTGTATCGTACTACAACATATTTTGCTCTCCTAATATGTATTTGTAGACATGGAGTAAGCATGATCAAACATGATCAAACTAGGACATAGAAAATAAAGAATTAATGATGGACCAAAGACGGCATCATACAAAAAGATTTCTCTGAACCGCCTAGAGACCTATCCGTGGCCTCGCATCGGGGGTTCCGCTGTCCGGTCAGCGGAAAGGGGTCGAGGGGACAGCGTCCCCCGTTAGGGATTTGGGGGCGAAGCCCCCGAAAGGTATTCAGATTTCCAGATCTGCTTATCTTTGGACGACAGCTATAAAAAAATATATGTTTTCAGGTCTGCTCAAATATCATAAGAAAGGCATCATCAAAGGGCTCTTGGTTTTTCTATTTGTTCCAAGTCTGTAATATTCAATTTATTGAGTCTATAAGAATGTGTACGTTGAGTCGCACTGTGTCATCTCAACCCCTAGACATAGCTCCCCAAGCTCCACCAAGCCAAACAAAGCCCAAAGGCCCAAAGGACATTCTGCCACCCAGGAGGCAGAGTTCTGGCCGGACTCTGCCCCCATACAGAGTTCGGACCGAACTCTGTCCCCTGATTTCCAGGAACTGATTTTTAGGGTTACTAATTGCTAGCTGGTACAACGGCCGTATTTTTGAATTTTGAGGACAGAATTCTGGCCGAATTCTGCCTTCCAGACTAGTATATATTGCATGATGTCAACCATTTTTATTAATCTCTTCATCTCATCTTCTCTTCTCCTATAGCATACAAGCCAAAACCTTCCCATCTACTAGCCAAGCTTCCTAAGCTTAAAAGTGCTCAGTGCTATTCAGTTAGAAGTTTGTGCAAGATTCAGATAAAGTTGCTTGGAAAATTCCAAGTGTCGCTCCAGCGATCTTTGTAAGAAGTTGACGTGCTCTTCTGAGTAAAAGCACGTGGTGTAACTACTATTTCACAAATAATGGATTTCAATCCTGAGCAAGAGTTCTCAGGCCTGGACTAGTCCTCCACGGGGAAACCAGGTTAAAATCGTTGTGTTTGCGTATGCTCTCCTAATCTCTATTTATTTTCACATTTATCTCTGATTACTTAATCTCTTGATAGTTGTTCTGCGGAGTTGATATAGAGTTAATTTTTAATTGATAATTATCGACACAAACTCTATTCACCCCCCTCTAGAGTTGCCTACACGTTATTTCAATTATCTAGCCTAAATCTAGGCTTTATGGATTTTCTCGGTCTTGGTTGTCCTATCGGTTGGCCTATGATAATTCCTCTGGTTTACTTTACTAGTATGGTATTTATGTTTACCTAAGAATTTACCCTTGTGAATGTCTAGGTATTACCCTAACTACCTACCCTTAGAATTTACCTTAGTTCTCTTCAACTTATTCACAACCCATTGCCTACATACCTTACACCCATAACCAAATACCCTTTTACCCAATTACATATAGGTGTGAAGTATTACCCATATATATGTATATCTATAATCATATACCATATGCATTTAGGTATCAATATACCTCTACCTATGCTAAGGTCTATTACCATGTTTTTCCATCCTATACTCTTCCTATGATATAACAATTACTCAATATAGCCTTACACCAATATCTATAACATCCAATTCTATATACCTATGATTTTCTATTATCCTAGATACCTATAGCAAGTTGTTGTTGTTCCCAAGATTCTCCTGACATACTGGTGTACACTGTACACACTCATCTATCTACTAGGATACACACATAGGTACACATCTTGCACATAGGTGCTATGGCTGATACACTAGTATCCTACACTATCTATTCTCTGATACACATATAGCTGCTGACTAGTAGTAAACTGTACAGGGACTCTCACTTGGACTCCTAGGCGTAGGCACAACCTTCCCTATCAGCTGTACACCCACAGACACAACGCCTATATGACTCATTTACACCCACTACACCAAACTGCAGTGGACTGCTACCCCACTTCACACAACCTACTGCTAATAGGTATTCACACAAGTATATGACATGCAAGGCACACATATATACATGTGTGTCCACAACCTGTAATATCCTATAGTGTAGGGACCTCTACTCCCAGGTTCTGCTCCAATGGTGCAGTGTAGTTTTGCACTCTTGAACAGAGTGCAATTGTACTCCCTACAACATAGTAATTTGTAGATGCAGTACACTCCTAACACCCTGATATACACTACGAGTAGGATTCCCTTGCCACCTATTCTATTACTCAGCCACTGAACACAAGTCTGCCACTGCCAACACACACACACACTCACACACACACATACACAAGCACTAGTTCACTGCTAGCTAGCGGTTAGCAAATATTGCTGCACACTGCAAACACGTATGAATGTGCACTCTCTGCATACGAGCTGGCTCACCCCCTTTCCTCACTACTGTATACACGTAAAACCCTTATATCTAGGCTATTATTCACTGATACAATCCTGTACAGACATCTACACAACAGTACGCACACACAAATGACACACTCAACACAAGCATACACTCTCACTGCCTACTCTGCACAAATAGGTACCTTCTACCTATCAACAACTGCTGCTAAGGCTAATGCCTACTACCAGACATTCACATGTATCCTCTACATGCTTTATCCTACCAACTGTAAACTAATGCACTCACACACAAACATATATACTTAAGGTACACATAAATACATGTGTGTACACAGCACACATGTAAGTCCCTGTCACTGATACACACTAGAGTGTATCATCCTACACATAGGCCACACACATACATATCACTCCAATACATGAATAAGAGTACAACTACTCTATGAATACACACATATATATACCTACTCTATGAACACACACACACACACACACACACACACACCACCACACACACACACACACACACACACTCTCATATGTATATATATATATATATATATATATATATATATATATTTTAAACCGTTACCTTTATTGAAAAAAGAGGGTAATGAGTACATCCGACCTCATGGTAACGAAAACAAAGAAGAAAATAGAAGTAAAACACTACTCTAAAGCCCAATGCGGAATAGTCGGAAGATGATGACAACCCGAAAGCGACTTCCGAAACTGTCGCTTCACCTCCCGAACCAAGAAATCAGAGCCAGCACTACGTCCCTCGTGCTTGTTTCGGTTCTTCCAAAGCACCAAATGATCGTACCGGCCAATGATCTCCGATGGTGACTGCCCTGACCCCGCCACCACCTTTGAAGAAAGACTAGAAAATCACTATGCATCCGTGCCTTGAAAAACTCCAGAAAACAGACCAAACCGTTATAGCAAGATCCCCGTGGAAGAAAATATGCTGAAGGGTCTCCCCATGACCAACCTGACAGCAATGACACCTGGAAGCCAGATGGAAGCCAATCTTTTGAATATTGTCATCAGTAGGTAGCCGGTTGTGACAGACCCACCACATCAGAATGCTCCACTTCGCCGGAATACACTTGCCCCATATATTAGAAAATAGAGATGATGTAGGGTGGAA